>PVLD010006456.1:0-100532 GCA_004027595.1 Dinomys branickii | reverse complement strand
CTTTGGATTTTTGGTTCTTGTGTTTTTTTTTTTTTTTCTGTTGTTGAGAGGATCAACTGTCTGACTAAATTTGCATGTCTGTATATGGGTCCATACATCTACAATTCGAAGATATCAATGGATAAAGCAACAACAACTGTTGAGACCATATCACCTTGTCTATAGATTAGTTGTGATTGTACTATTTTCTATGATAATGCGTGTCTGTTTGTCAATAGGTTTTTGTACTTTTATGTTTCTAAAATAAAAAAAAAAGAAAAAGCAAGTTAGAGAAACAGTGAAAGACAAAAACAGAATAAGGTTAACAAGTAGAAAACAGTGAGAAATACGGTAGGTACTGATCTATGTCAATAATCACTATAAATGTCAACAGTCTAAAAGTCTGAACCAATTCAAAGGATATTGTCAAAGTAGATAAAAACACCAGACCCAACCATAAGCTGTCAAAAGAAGCCCACATTAAGCATGAGTACATACATACATAGTTTAAAAGATATACCTGGCCAATGCCAAACAAAAGAAAATAGAAATGGCTTTATTAATTTCAAGGAGAGGAGATGTACAAGGAAAATTTCCAAGGCTTGAGAATTACATAGTGATAAAAGATCAATTCTCCAGAAAGACTATTGTTTAGTACATGTGCCTAATGATAGAACATAAAGGATCATGGGCAAAAACTGACAAAGAGATGCACTACTTGTGGCTGGAGCCTGGTATCTTTCATGGCTTGTATTTAGCTGTCCCTCCCAAGCCCATGGCTTGTATTCAGCTGTCCCTCCCAAGCCCATGGCTTGTATTCAGATGTCCCTCCCAAGCCTCATGCACTCATAAAGTGGGGGGGAGCTTTTGGGAGTGACTGGATCACAGGTGTGTGATACTGGGTCATGGGTATGCGATAAGGGATTAGTTCACTGATTGGGTGTGGATGATGAATTTCTGGAGGGAAGCCTCACCCTGGGTGTGAGTGGCACCAACCAGTAGGACTGTAGCCTAGATGGAATAAAATGGGAAAGAAGGAATGCTTGCTGCTTCCTGCCTGCCAGCCATGAACTGCTTCTCTTCCACCATGCCCCTCTTCCAAGTTGCCCTGCTGTGGAGCCAGGAAACCTCCATACACTGTGAACTGAAATAAATAAGCCTTTCCTCTTAAAAAAAAAAAAAAAACAGAAGGCCCTATATGTTAAAACCATTGTGTAGAAGATTAAGTTTCAATACAAGAATTCTGGGGTGATTATTGACATACATGCTATAGCACTATCTTTGTGGATTTCATTAATTTCCTCAACTTTCACAAACATCGGATTTTCATATATAAAATAGAACTAATGATATCTACATTATTGTTGAATAGAGTGTGTACATGTGTGTGCACATGTGAGGGGGGGGGGAATTTTAAAGGAGAAATGGAAGCAGAGCTCTTATTCTCACCGCGTAAACCACCCATAGAGACTGGCTTTGGAAAAGGGTTTAGAGGGCTGGAGGTATAGCTCAGTGGTGTAAGTGCTTGCCCCCTAAGCACTAAGGCCCTGAGTTCGATCCCCGGTACCGGAAAAAAAAAAAAAAAAAAAAAAGGAAAAGGGTTTAGAAAATACTTTATATGTAGACTCTACATTCAGTATTCTCCACATATGATAAAGGAACTGTCATTGATTATTTTGGAAGCTTAACTAGGTTGGCTCAGCGATTCTACTCCACAGAGAGTGGAGGATCCACCCTAGCGTGGCTCATCACTTGCATGGTGTAAAGAGGAAATGAAGGATGGATTAGCTCCTGCTCCTCAGGGGAGCTCCGGTTTTCTCCTTCAGTTTGGATATCATCTCCTGAATTCTAGCACAGACCTTTCAGTTCCATCTCGGCTCCTTCAACCTTCTGGTGTACATTCCTCAGCTTTCTGTCACCGACCCATCAGTCTCATGATACAGATTTGCATGGACACTGCACTGAACTCCAGACCTCGGACTGAAATCTTGAGTCTCCAGGGTGAAGACACTCTCTGCACGCTTCCTCATCCAACAATGTGGCTGACCAACGTGAGCCAATCTTGTAATTTTTTAATACATTTGTACGCCCTCTGCTATATCTGTTTCTCTAGTAAAACACTGCTTGATACACCACATAAGCAGAAAATAAGTTTACCAGCAAAATGCAAATTGTTGAACTACCTTAGGAACAAGGAGAGATTTATGAACTCTTTACTGAGGAAGCTCTGCTTTGAGGAATTAAAAGTATTTTCATGGGGAGACCAGAAAAGAATGGAATGTTGCACATTGATGAATGCAACAAGACGAATAGAGGAGATGCAGTATGCGATGAGGTAGTAGGAGACATCAGCAAATTCAGAGTGATGGAGCATTAAAGTACAAGGATGTCAGATATATTTTAATAAGGTTTATATTTCAAAAACAGCTTTTTTCCCCTTCAGGGACAGATGATTTCCTTCCCTTTAAGCTCTCAAAATATTTTGTGTAGTTTGTAAAGGCTCATTACCTACCCAAATATCATTTATTCATTCAAGATATTAATTTGGGGAATAAAAATAAAATAAATCATGATTCCCTGTTTGTACATTCAGTTGGAAGAAACGGTAAGTCAATAAAGCATGGCACAGTGATGTTTCAAGAGACACATTCAAAATGCAGTGGGACTAATTTAAAACTGCTAGTGACAGAGATTTTATCTGATTACCCTCCTTCACCCCTGAAATACAATGCAGTGTGCAGATACAGCAGTCAATGAAGAAAAGGAAAAGAATGCCAACTTGAAATCATCAGATATGGAAAAAGTGAAGAATTCAGGATTGAATATTTTAGAAAGAAGGAAAATAGTGTTGAAGTGAAATAGTTTGCAGATTTACTCTGTCAAGAGATTTGTTTATTCAATGCAAGGGCTGCAGAGGTTGCAGAGAAAGTAACCACAGAAATCCTGTGGTATGACACAGAGTTGAGTACAAAAATATTATATTCAAGGCTACCAAGGCACTCAGGACTTGGGTCAATAATGTAAATACTGAAGTCCATATTTGAAGACCTGATGCCAAGGACAGCCACTCAAAAGTATCCCTTAGGTGGCTAAAAATTTAAGCATAAATTTTAGTAATTCTCCTATGACTGGAGTGTGGGAATATCTGGCATCCAAAGGAAGAACAAGACCTTGGAATGCCCCCAAGCTTTCAGCTGAGACCTTTTTATTTATTTCTGATGTTGATTATTGATACATAATTTTAACCCTTTTCAATTTTTGCCAAAAATTGCACGGATTTCAAAAGCAGAATCAATTTTTCCATATCTGTGCAATGAAACAGGAGATGCATTCACAGACTTGCTCAACTATGAGCACAAGTTTTTCTCATTATCACAGATTCTTTCTTCTAGATTTCTTATTTCTGCTAATGTAAGAGTCATCTATGCAAGAACCCAAAACATATGCACCTGTGATTTCTGATTTTATGTCAGAACTTTTTACAAGCTCTGGCAATTAATGTCTGAAATGAACCTGAAGACTCATTTTCTCTCTAATTCCACGTGCTCTTATCTGGCTGATATGGTATCTTGCTCACATTGGTTTAATGTTCTCCTAGGGATATTCTTTCTTCCGTGTCCTTTCCTTCTGAAATGTAAACAGTGACTATCATTTGTCATAACGTCATTTCCGGGCTGGGGATATAGCTCAGTGGAATAAGTGCTTGCCTGGCAAGCGCAGGGTCCTGAGTTCGATCCCCAGTACCGCAAAAAAAACACAAAAACGTCATTTCCTAGGTCTCTAATCATTGCCCCAGTGAGCTCAGGAATCTTCACAATCTGACTCCATTTCCCATAACTTCTCCCCATGAAATCAATGACTCCTGGTATTGTATGATCCTAGGTATGTGTATTCTTGCTCCATTTGTACCTAGAATGCCATTTCTATCCTCTCTGTACCTCTCAAAATAATAGTCACCCTTCAAGAAACACTGCAGAGAGCACCTTTCTATGAAGTCTTACTAATCATACTGTTTCTACTCAGATAAATTTTTTCTTTCTCTGTGTCTGCATAAGTACTCCAATCATATGGATGGATTTATACATAAAGTCATCTAGCTGTATAACTCTGTCCTATTTATGTGGTGGAGCCTACTAGACTGTTTGTGCACCTTAACTTGTTTCCTTATAACACATAGAAATCTTAGAGCATTATAAGTGTTGAATGAATTGCATATTAATCCACAAGGAAATTTTGTTTTCCTGATGACACTCTGACTTTGGAATGTATATAAATAAAAAAGAACAAATTTTATTCTTATGTGATAAAAACAGCATAATAAAGTGTTACAATTTTGAATAAGAAACCCCTATACATCTTATGAAACAACTCTTAAGTAGCTGTTATGTTAAATAGCTACACTGGGTTTGTTGGTCTTCTGATCTTTTTTATATTTTCTTATTTGTCTAGATAAATTTATTTTATCTATTTTAAAATTGTATTAGTATATGTTTGTAGTAAATAAAGTATGCATTCATCTTGGAGACTGGGTACATGTACATAATATACTTCATTTCATTCTAAAATTTTCTTCTCATTTCCACACATATAGTTCAAACAAAAAAAAAATTAAGAATGATATTGTGTGTAACAGTCTGCTTAAGTTCAAAAGAAATATAAATCATATAAATATAGTTTTTTGTCAATATTTCTATTTCCAGTTCATTGCACTTACTAGGTCTTGAATTCGGATAAGAAAATATGTTGCTACCATCAACACTGTACTTACAACTTCAACATGGAAAATATCTAGAAAAATAGAACAGTTTTAAACATTTTTGAATGAAAAATAATTTTGGCAACTCGTTAGTTCCTAGCACACAACTGAATTGGTGCCTTCCCAGCGGTGGGACAAAATGCCTGACCTCCGCAGCTTCACAGTGGGAGCATTACCCCGGCTCATGCTTTCAGAGGTGTAGTCTGTTACCAGCTGGCTCCAAGGCAGGAGCGCCATGGTGGAAATTACGATGGCATAAAGCTGTTTATTTCATGTAAACCAAAAAAGGGAGGAGAGTGGAAGAATGCTACAGAGGAAGAGGTCGAGGCAGATATGTTTCTTTGGTTCATTATTCCAGGACTATTTTAGACACACCCAAAAGTATGTTTCATTATCTCCTTATGTGTTCTACCAAACTAATCAAGTTAACAATTAATATTAACAACAGTAGTCCGACCTTTGTCAGCTTGACACTCAAATATCCCCTTAAACAATATGTAATCTTCAAACAGGCAATAGCAAGTTCATAATTCCACTTATTGTAATGTAAATTTCCTGCACAAAACCAAAAAATGCACCTTTCCTTTCCAAGTCTCAAAAATGACAGCATTTCTCAAAAGTCCTAATTCAGAGTCTACCCTGAGATTCTTGTAAAAATGAAAAAGTATGTTATACCATCCCAAAACAAGGATGTAGAGCATTTGAAAACAGAACAGGGAAGCAGTCAATCAATTTGACCAAAGCAAGAGGAAACACTGAGTCCTATAGTCCCATGTACAGAATCTGTGGCATATGGTTGTAAGATGTGAGTTCAGAGTTGGGGAATCCATTTTATGCCTTTGTGGGTTGCAGCCCACATGGCCTCTCCCTTGGGTTGGTTGCTCTTGCTTCCTAAGGTATTTCTGAACAGATGCTCCATATTCCTGTCATCTGCAACTTCCTTGGGTCCCCAGGAAGCTTTGGCTTCATTCTCACAATTTTGTGCATTGCCTGACAAAAACTGCTTCTGTTAGTTAGTCTGACCCTACTACACATTTCCTGCTGGCTTCACAGGCATCACTGTGGAGTGGGAGCCTCTGTGACCCCATCACTCTTGCATTTTCTATGCCTATCAAATTAGCCATTACATGGGCCGTGCTGAGATTTACTTCCAATCCAAGAAGTAGCTAGGACACTTTGGACCATCCCTGAAGTGACTTCTGTGTGATGAATGAGCAAAGTGAAATGTACCAGTGACATGGAATCAATTTCCCAAGCCTCTTTTCTTAAGCAGATGGCCCAGGGGCTGCCTTTTCACATAAAAGGTTTATGCTTTGCAACCTCCAGTCTTCCAAGGTTGAGGTTATTCCTAAGGTGATCTCAAGGCAACTTGACCTCAAAACATTTGTTTGGTTTTGTTTGATTATTAGTGGCATTAATCTCTTCAGCAACCACACCTCCCTTGGCCCCAACTTTATGTAGGGTTCTTTTTTGGCCAAATTGGAAGTTATTCAAATTTCTCAGATCTGCTTTTCCTCCTTATTCTCATTATACATCTGACCTAAGGCACTCAGCATTCCTTATGGCTGATCTTGAAAGTTGGGCTGCCTTGCAATTTCCCCCACATTATTTAGTCTGAGAACTTCATACTGAGGCTGACCATAAAGTTCTAAGTTATGAAGAAAGTATAGATAAATTCTTTGTCTAAATGAAACACTCATGGTATCTAGCACAGTTGCTAAGAGTCCTCATTCCCAGCTGGAACCTCATAAGCATGGCTATCAGTATTACTTATTTCAGAGATCCTAACAAAATTGCCCAAAATCTTTGTGTACAGCAATCCAGGTCTTCTCTAGCCTATATGTGCAAAGTTTTCCAAATCTACCTGAAAACAAATTCCAGTAACTCCCGAAACATGTAACCAGGTAGAGCCACAGAGATGACCCCTCTTCTCCAGTTTCAATTGTCTACATTGGTCAGTTCTTTTCTTTACTTTGCAAAAACACCAGACACCTTCCTATTAAAGACAGAGAGTTTTCTTTTGGCTCACAATTTTAATTTCAGGCCATGGTTACATGCCTCTAAGGTGGCAGTGTTGTGCTGGCGGGATGAGATGGAGCAGCTGCTCACTTCATGGTGGACAAGACACAGAGCACAGGGGAACACGCAAAGGTAAGTAGCCAAGGATTAGATATAATCCTCAAGGTCTTGTTTCTACGACCTACCCAGACATACCCAGGAAATTGATTTATAAGTCTCCCAGGTGGCTTTCAGCCAACTAAGTTAGCAATTAAGCATAAACATCACAAAATCTTCTTTTAGGTTCTCCCTAACACCTGAAAATTTTAATTAAATAATTTTTTAAAGTTTCCTTTTAAAAGCTCAGAACAACCTGAAAGAAAGCATAGTCATCACCATTGGCAGAAAGTATTGTGTATTTTTAAACATTTTATAGACAGTAATCACAGTACTTTTAAAAGTATATATACTTTAAAATATATTGCAAACTCTCATTTCCCAAAATGTCTTTTTGGAGAATTCGTGAATCACCTTCCCTGGGTGTGAAACATTTTGGTGCAAAGCAAAATTGGATGAGAGATAATTAGCACTGAAAATTTAATAGAGTGTGTTTTAGGGCATTTACAGTTGTCTACTGGTAAAGAAGAATAAATACATCTTTTTATAATTTTACTTGATTCATTTTATGTTACTTTACAGTAAAATAAAATGTGGTTTTCTCACTAGCATTTCTTCTATGTTTAATTCAAACTAAAGTGCAATCAATGAGTTCAAAACTATTTTCCTGATTTCCAATTCAAATATATTTGTGCAGCTTCCACAATTATTCTATACATTACCAGCTTAAACATTTTCCAAACAGATACTTCTCTAAGAGCTAGATAAAAATATTTCAAGAGGAAACCATAATTTAACTTGCTTTCACTTGTCTCCAATCTGCTTTGTACAGTGGCCCATCTAGTGTCACTTTATAATTTAAAATAGTTCTAAGACAATGAACTTCCTCACAAATTACTCTGAACAGAGGTCCTCATTATAAACAAGTTGCATGAGTGATAAATTAATGTGCTTCAGACCATCTGTAAGTTACCATTCAATCTAGTGGTTTTTTTTTTTTTTTTTTTTTTTTTTTGCAGTACCATTCAATCTAATAATGAGAAACCTTACAAAATGGTTAGTATAAAAATTAAAAAATGAAGGTGTGGGAACATCCTCTGGGTTAAAACTCTTGACAAACTACTTCATTTAAAAGGAAAATACCACTTTCCTTTTCATATTACCTAATTGGACAGCAGAACCATTAAATGGGAAAAATGACTTTTGGAAACACTATAGAACAGTAAGTTGAATGTGGACATTTTTATAGTGAATAATAAAGGAATGAGGTTTTCTTCTAGAAAATGATATTGTTCATGAATATTAAGATCTAATACTTTAAAAAAGGCAAATGTGTTCCAGAATTTTTTGAAGATAAAGAGTAAATGGACTTCCTCCTGCTAAGATATATTTGTCTTCAAATCTCATTAGTGTAAGAAAGGGAGTTTTTGTTTCTATTTGTGAATTGTTCCTGTAGTGCTTAAAAGGTTCATATGTTTGATAGAATAATTTAGAATGGTAACATGGGAAAATATTTTCCTATTTTGCAGATTAAATCAATGAGAACATGAGGAGTTAAACATTTTTATTTTATACAGGAAAATGTGGAATTAAGATTCTACATATTTAAAAACAGTTTATATGTCAACTCTAGCATTTTAGTCAAATTTTATGTGGCTGTACTACTTATTAAATGAAGTTCACTAAATACTGTTTATTGAATATTGTAGGGATTTTAATAGAGGAGCAGGATATCTTCCTTGATATCCAAATAAGAGATTTGTATTTTATTTGGAAGATAAAATTTCCATACCCTGATCTATTCTTTGATATTTAGTTTCAAATTACTCTGATTATTTTTCTTTGCTTCTGAAAAGTAAAGAAGTTAAAAGGAAAAAAATGTCATTGATTTCTTCCTATAATTCCATTTTAGGGATTTTGTATACTTTTACAATAGATACATGAATATATACTAGTGTTTATTTATTAAAATTTAGCATTAACATGCAATAACTTTTTATAGTTCTCTAAAACACCAGATTATTTTGACATATGATACATTTAAGGGATTAAAAGTCTCAAAACTCCAAAAAGGTTGGAAATAATTACTAGTTCCTGTGTAACAATTATTATGAATATCTGTGAAAACAGTTCTCGACTAAAAATATGAATAGAAAAAGCAAGAGGAAATTTCAATCACTTAATACACATATGAAATAGCCTTAACTTTGCAAATAACCAAAGAATTGTTAATTAAAATATTAATGAGTTTGATCGCACCCATCAGATTAGGGAACCATTAAAGCATGATGTCATCAAGTACTGACGGGGAAGACAGTAGGTAGAAGCACGGTGTGTCACCTGCGTAGAGAAGGATTCAGGAACAGTCTGGGACTATGTATTAATTTTTACAAGTCCGTTCTCTGTGGCCCCTAAATTCTACTTCAAACTCTTGGAATTTGGGCCAGGAGAAATATTCGTCTATTAACGCACAGACAAATCTTGTGGCAATCACCACAACACAATTTGTAATGTAGAAAAATTACTAATCATTAATTATGAGTAGGCTAAAAACAGTAAAATGGAACTAGGTGTGTTACTTAGCTAAAGAATAGTATCTGAATAAAAGGACTTTATTTCCTGGTTTGTCTTCCTCCCTCTTAAATAATCTTACATATTTCCTATGAAGTGTGTGTGGCATATAAACACACAGGTAATTTCGGTGAGGTGCACAGTACCCAAGAAGCAGTAAGGAGGCCAAGACTGGTAGTGTTTAAAAGTTAAGACTTAATTCTGAGAACAATAATGTTGTTTCTAGGAAAAATATTTATGCATTATATTTTATAAATAACATTCTAGCTTTAAAAATTCTTCAAATAAATCCAATAACAGCTTTAAGGGTGAAAAATGCTTAGCCCTAGCTTAATGTTTTTCATTTATTTAGTACTTAGTTTTCTGTCTCCACTGGAATATGACTGTTTTCAATTCTAGATCATTATTGACAGAATTGCATTTCTTACTTCATTTTGAAAGCAGGTTATTTGTTATTCCAAATCAAATCAGATTGTCAAATGCATGAACAACAATTACATCTGAAAGACACTGATTGAATAATGGATCCTATAAAATATGTAAGTCACTTTGATTATAGAGTATTTAGGATTATTGTTGTTTTGCGGAATGATACATTTTCCAGAGAATTTTGAGGCAAGCAAAGATTAGCGCTACTCCTTGCTATAAGCTTGAAAGGAAAGAAAATTGTAGATAAAATTCTCCCCTATGGGAAGAAGTTTAACATGGCACCATTAAGAAACAGACAAAAATAGTTCTTGCCGCTTATTTTGTAAGTTCTCTGGCCTTTCAATTCTTCAACCACACCTTGAAAGAACTGTTCTTACAAGGGAGCCTTGCTAATCTTCTGGAGATAGGATTCCGTTTCCCTTTTAGTTGCTAGCAGATAATTAGAAATTCTTGAACCCAATGGCAGACGCAAGACCATGTAATGATAAAGCTTTTTACGAATTTTATGCTCTGATTATGCCAAGATGAGGAGTGATTCTTAAATACTTTAGTCAATTTACATATCTTGAATACTATTAATTTTACTGAGAGCCCATTACTAATATTCATTTGTAATGACTAACAAACCATTAATTTTACCAATTGAAGTAGTTTTGCAAGATTTATTATGCTATTTGGAAAAAGCCTTAATATTGATTGAAATATGGATAGTAAAAATGCTTTTAGTAGTAACTTCAAAGTTTAGATTTCCTAAATTTAATTATTACTGAACAGCATTAGAATGAAATTTCCTGATTAGGATAAATGACTAAACCTAGATGTAATATAATCTATTCAGTATAATACCAGAATTTTAAGCGCATTTAACAAAACAGTGAGTATGCCCAGTTTTACCAAAACTGCATGCGTTGTATTAATTTAAAACAATTGATATGACTAGGGAGGGTTTGGATTTACTTGCTGTGCTGTGGTTCTGATGGGGAACTGATGCATCAGAGACTTTGTTAAACTAAAGTTTAACATTGAAAGCTAACATGTGTTTCTTGGTACAATGTATTTTGTTAATCTCACAAGTAACTAATTTCTTCCTTTAATTATCCTCTTTTCTATTCCTGTAGTAGGCCAATTTTTTTTGTTAGAAAATTTCCAGCCCATTTAAACAGGAGTTCACATGTTTTTGAAAGTCTAGAAAAAAGTAGGGGCTCAAGATGGTCTCAATCCTGGAGCATGTCCATTACCTTATGTCTCTGCAAGACTCCGCCCTGTCTTTGGAAAGGTTCGTCCTCGGGAAGGCGTCCATTGTATAGTAACCTCGCCACAATTACTCTTTCTATTATAGCATCTTCAATGAGGAAAAAAAAAAAAAAAATATATATATATATATATACACACATATATATAAAATGGAATTCTGAGTAGAAATTCTCTGCTTCATTTTGATTAGACAGGTTTAATTGCATCCATACCTCTGAAGCAATTATTGTAGCCTGAGAAGCAATTGTGATGATTGGCATAGTGAGAGGTTGAGGCTGAGTTTCTAGGTGGAGATCGGATTAGCCTTTCTGGAAACCAAGGGTAATGGTCAAAAAGTAAGGATAGTAATGAGTGATATGAATAAATACACGTGTGCACTGCATTGCTAACCATCTCTTATTTCCTAATCGGATTATTACAAAAACTTCTGCAATTTTAAATGTTTAGATGATAGGGGGTCATGTATTAGACAATGTTCTCATGTTCATCCATACTGAATTTACGGGTGTAATGAAAAGAAGCAGTCACTTTGCAGATATTGCTTTAGTATACAGCTATCTTGAAATGGCCATATAAATAAGTTTTATGTATCTTCTGTTTAGTTACTGCTATGCCAATGTGGTAATAGCTGTATTAGGATCTTGTGTGTGGGTACTAGCAAAACATGCACGGGGAACACAAGAGGAAGGTACTCCATACTCTTCTCTCCAGAATACATTTCCAAATTAATGTAGAAGTAATTTAGCAAAGAGAATCTAATCCTACAAGTCCCTGAAAAAACACCTGTTGTTCTGAACACAATGTTTCCATTTAAAACAATCTGCGGAAGGAAATGAGGTGTGTTACTTCAGTGTTCTTTGAGCTAGTCATACAACTTTTGTTTTTGTTGTGCAGTTAACGCTCCTTGTCACTCAAATAAGAATTCTCAATTTTTTCAAGTTGCTTAAATAGATGACATTTGTAATTTGTCCACTTTTTAAATTAAAATAATTCATGCACAACAATGCATAAACCTTCATGTTGGTCTCCCTTGCCTCTAGTGCTGCGGAAAAGAACAGAAGCTAATAATAATTGGTATAGTCACATTTAATTACTAGAATTAATGTAAAGACTTTGTAATTACTTCCCATAAAGGCTTTTTTTAATTCAATGAAAACAGTCCAGAAAAGCAGCTGATTTCAGAAATCTTGTGGCTGCTTGCCAAGGGTGTAAGCAACCAATGATGGTCCGGGTCAATGGCTCGCTGAAAAACCAAGGGTGTCTGCTAGTTGTAGGTTTCAGTAATACTACTGGCAGCTTTCAATTTAGCTTGATACTTAAAAACGGCCAGTGGGAGTTTTCAATAAACTCAATCAATGTTGAAAGCAAAGTGCTATTAAAAACATGGGTAAACATTGATTTTAGGTTTGAAGGCTATTCAGGAACTATTTTTAGTGAGGTGTCTTACACCTTATCCCATTCCTATGGTACAAAATGACTACCAGGCTAACACCTAAAACTACACACAGTAGTTGTCAAAGTCAGTCTTGCCTGTGTTTTATACTGTCACATCTTAAAAATCGTGTAGCTTCTTCTTAGTAACCATTTTAGGATAAAAACAAATTTCTGAATTTGTGGCCTTGCACAGTATGCATGCCTAATTTTCAATATGGCTATAATTTTTGGTGATGTGACAGGCAGCAAATCTTATATTTTGAGCATTTCCATTAGTGTCACTTCTGAATCTATCATCACTCAACTTATAGCCACTGAAATATGCTTTGCTGATCTAAACATAAACAGGCTGTGAATTGTAACTACAGATGGCTCAGAAACATACTTTATAGTGAGTAAACTTTGAATGACTGGAGGAAAATTGACAAATGCTTCAAGGGGAAATTGTGTATCACTTCAATAAGTATAGGAAGAAGCTAAAATAAAATCAACAAGAACAATAATAACTTGCTCCTGAAAACAATTGTTCACATCTACCCAATGGATATTCAAATAAGGATGGGTATTTCATGGAAAAAATATAATACCTTCTGATTTACAATTGTAGAGGACTTTTTTGGCTAATTACTGCGTTGGCAGGCTATGAGAAGCCATGTGCTCTCAGAAGTGATCCACGGTGGGGAAGGTCAGTGTGCAAAACTGAGCCAAAGACCTTGAGGGGAGCCAGGATCCTGCTGAATAACCCTCTATAAATGCCAAGTCCAGAGGGCAAAGCTAGTGGTAAACACAGAAGCAGCGCTCTGTCTGTGAACTGGATTATAGCTGAGGCAGATTGTGAAGAATTGAAAAGAGGAAGGGCCAAGTGTTATGGAGCAACATTTAACCGTGCAATATTAGTAAGAATTGGCTAAAAATTTAAAACTTATTTAAATGTTACTGAAGTTATTTCTAAAGGTAAGTTAATAATTTTCTCAAATATCCATTCTAAAATTTCTTGTGAACAACCTGGAAATACGCGCAACAAGCCTGAATCTCTTTTCTGCTGCTGTTGGCCTTTGCTTTTGTATTTCATTAGCCTGAGTCCTGTTTAATGACTCCTTTAGTTGCCACTCCGAACACGAGTTTCCAATATTTCCAGATAATTTCCATATTTCTATTTTTCTCTTTTCATTATTTTTTTGTAGTTAAGAAATGTGCAAGGATATTTTTCAACATTCTTTTTTTCTTTGCTTTTACTTTGACACAACTGTATTTAATGACAGAAATGTTACATTGTGTGCCCAAATTTGTAAATTTGTCTGTTCTTTGCTAAATTCTTTTTCTGTCACAATAAATTCTTATGTGCTTATGTTTCATAGCCTTAAAAACCTACCAACAAGTGTAAGGATACAAATTTAATTTATGTACATGTTTCTTATTTTATTTCCTGTTGTCTTGGGTAGTATTTTTCTTGAAGACCTGGTGACCTCTGTTTTTTGTAACAACTTGTTCTTCATTCATTGCCTTCATTCATTTAATAATGAAGAACAAGTTTGGAGTGCATTTTCTAGATTGATTTCTCAGTATGTATCCCTGATTTTCAATCTGTCAGAAATTCTTAATAGTGTGTGCCTGCTGATTAATTTATGCGTATAAGTGTCTTAGCTCTCCTTTGTCAGGAGTAGTTTATCAAATGTCTGTGCTCTTGATAACAAGGCAAAGTGGTACCTGAAAGTGTGTGTTTGAGCTACTAGACCTCTGGACAAACTTTTGAAATGACAAGTAGAGACCTGAAAGATGCAAGCTGCTGCCCCCACCCTCCCATGTTATCTTAAATAAGGCAAAATAATTAGAAGGGCAATGTTGTCTTAGAACACCTCATTTCCTGGAGATATGCACTCTCTAGAGACAGTTCCAATTTCTGTCTAGAGAGAAGTCTGAGCTTGTCAATGGAAGGTAAGTAGACAAAACCAATCAAGCTACTTTTGCCATAGAAATCATTTTAACTAACGAAGTTATTTTCTGTTCTGCTACTCATTCCTACTCTCAAAAGTTATCCATTTCAAATTTATGAGCTTTTGAAAATATCCTTCCACCTCTCCTCTTGCCTTCTTTAGGTTTGTGTACTGGGTGGCAGCTTGTTCCATCCTGATTATTGTTTGTTATGTGTGCCTTGAATTTTCAAAGTTAGAAATATTTTAGTACTATTTGCATGCTGGTGACCTATCCCTGCTACATGCACAATTAAGGATTTCAACACTATATACTTAATTTGCGGCAAAATTTAACTAGAAAGACAAGCCTGTTATGGTTGCTTCATCTGCTAAATTGAACTCAGGTTTTCTGGCATGACTTTCTTTACTCAATGGTTGTTTGCATTTCCTGTTCTTGTAGTAACAAATTACCACAAACTAACACATTCGGAAGGCTATGCCCATGCTGCATCACGCCGGGCTTGACCGTTTCCACAAGTCCTCTAATTCTCTTGTCTCCCTCTTGTTATTATCGTGACATCTGTGATTACACTGGGCCTGTGTGGATAATACAGAATTAACTTATATCAAAACACTTAACCTAATCATACCCATGAAGCCCCTTTTGGCACTTAGGGAGATACATTCAGTTGATTCAGTTACAGGGATGTTGCTGTCTGTGAGGGGTCAGCTTTCCACCTATCACAATAAAGTCAGTGTTTTATGTTATCGGTTAGTATTTGGAATATCCAGATTAACCCTGACAGGTATTCCATCCATTATGTGTCATAATGTTTTTAACCAATTACCTAGCAATACTTAACTTTGCAAACATTAACTAATTAGTTACAGAAGCATGAAAGTAGGAATGGAAGATAAATGGAGGAAAAATTAAGAATGTTCCTTTGGGATGTTTTTATTCAACTAATGATGAAGCTATACGTCGAATTATTTTATAGAAAGTGTTGAACCAGGGCTAAAGGTTAAGAGAGGTCAAGCTTGAGGGGGCATTATAAATCTTTTTCTTAACTGAGCTTTTATTGCTTTAGACATAAAATGTTATAACAAAAAATATGAGGAATAGTTGAGGAGATTTCATGTATGTGTATCGTATGTATGTGTATCAAACCACTGGCGTTCCTGAAACAACATTATCTAGACTGGTGAGAGAAGACTGATGGAGTTATCCAGGAGAATCTCATAGGTACTTGATAAACAAGGTCAAACTTAATTCTTTCTTATATTCCCTATCTTAGCTAGTCCAGTTTCATTGTTTTGGAAGCATAGTAAGCACATATTGATACATTAGTTGAATTATTAGCAGTAGCAAGTAAAAATATTGGGGAGAAGAGCTTGTGAATGTCCACTTAGGTTCTAGGGCAAGATTCTTGCAAAGTTCAATAATATCAGAGCAGTCTATATTTGCAATTATTTCAGTAATGGGCATTTCTGCAGCATAAAAAAGATTAAGTTGATCAGATTGCATTTTAAGCACAATTCCATTCTTATTTAATAAAAAATGCAGAATGAACTAGTCTCTGAAGTTCTTAAAGACAGGATATACCTTATAGCCACTGTATGTTGATGCAGAAAAAGTCTATTGTGTGTATTGATTTATAGTGCAAAGCTTTTGTCTTCACAACAAGATTTTTCATAGAAAGCATGTTCAACAAATGAACCTTCGGGTTCCAGTTAATAGACATATAATCCACAATTTTCATAGGCCTAAAGTTGAGATAATTTTAATATTGAACAGACATTCTCCAGCTCATGCTGGTCATTACATATGAGTGATTTCAATTGCTAGATTAAAGCATTGTTGTACAGAACTGCAAAAACTATATCATTAAACCACTGAATTTAAAAGAAGGCTGTGAAACCCTGGGGTGCTGCAAACAATGTGCTGTGAAAACACATTAAATTGGAAAGATCTGCCCTGCCACCACCATCTGATCCTGAAATAGAAAAAAAAAAGAGAAGAAAACAAACAAAAATCCAGCAGAGGTGCAGAATGTTCCATCTAAGCAGTTCAGCAATAAAAAAAGACTCGATCAACTGCGTTAGGCCCTGAAATGCACAAAACGCCTCCTAAGTTAGAGCAAGAGCTATCTATAGTTACTGTCCCTAACATAAAAAGCTTTCATGCCCAGTAGTTATTTTGCAACACTGTATGGCTAACATTTCTTGTTTCACAGATGAAAATGTGCATGTTCTGTAGAGGAAGGGTAAGAAATGTCCAAAGAGTTTTCCTGTGTGAGACATTGTGTTGACTTGATTCCTTTTTAAAAAAATTTTTGTATTAATTATGAAATTTCATAATATGGATATTTAACTCATAATTTTACACTGAAAAACTGATAATTTTCTACAGCTGGAAGTAAATGGAAGACACCGTCATAATTTGTGTATATCTTTGAAAGCTTTTCTATCTCAGATAATGGAAAAATCAAATATTAAGTTATTTTAGCATAATAGGGGTTTGAATTGCTAAGGAAGAGCTTCACTGAGAACCAACTATGACCAAAAGCTTTATTACTTCACCAAACATTTTCTGTTTAATTTATGCAGCAAACCTGGTAGGGCAGTTACATATAAATGGCAATATCAGCACAAAGCCAACTTTGGCTGGTCTTAAGTGTAGGATGGTTGATTTTGTTCTGTTTATGCTGTTATAACAAAAGACCTGAGCCTTGTCTTTATGAAGAACAAAAATGTATTTACACAGTTCTGGAAGATAAGCCAAAGATCAACACACTGGCAGCTTTGGTGTCTGGTGAGAGACAGTCTTTGCTTTCACTCTGAAGTAATCTTATTGTATCCTGTGCAGGAGATTCTCATGTGTTTTTCATGACAGAGAGGTAAGACAGTAAGGCTTTTAGCCTTGAGGTTTTATACACATTCATTCTCTTGACTTAATCAAGTTAAAAAAGACACACTTCTTAATTCACTTGAGTAGGAGATCAGTTTTTAGCATCAGTTTCAGAGAGGACACCATCTTCAATCCACAGAGATGCTACATTCAGGGTTCAGATCTAGGATGCTCCCCAAGAGCTTTATGTTCTCACATGTGGGGCTTGTGGTGGGTGGAGCCTGTCCTAAGGGGGTGTGACCTGTGAGTGTACCTTTCTCCCCATCTCCCTGCTTCTTTCTCTGCTTCTTGGCCACCATGACAGAGGACATGTCCTTCCCTCTGCCGCTCTGCCATGCTGTTCTGCCTTGGAACGTACCAACTGTGGACTAAATTGTGAGCCAAAATACTCTTCAAGTTGCGAGTTTTGGGTATTGTGTCTCAGCCGTTAGGAAAGTGACTAAAATAGCTATCACCACCAAAAGTAAGTCATTCATAATGAAAAAGGGGAACATGGTGAGCATTTAAATCCAATGAAACTGTATAAGGAATTGATTATACACATATTCACACTGATGTTAACAAAAACCTTAAAGTTCTCCAGAGATCTGCAATTGAGTTTATTATATCTAGAAAGCCACGCTTACTCTTAAGCTAGAGAAAACCAGGCTAGAGTTAGTGTTTCAAGAGACCTGGGCAGATCTGGGATAAGCACATAGTGGGCTTCTCTAGTGGGGTCTCTGAAACAATAAGATACAGGCTTGGCTACAGAAGTCTACTGAACCAAAGTTTGAGAAGAACATCTTATAGTTTTACATCAAGCCTCCAATTTGCTACATGGTTTATCATTGCTAAATCCCAGACAGGCACCAACAAACTGACCCTAGAGTTAGGAAAGTTAAGGCAATGATAATCTATTGCCTTGTTATGAAATGAAGAAAAAAGAAAGGGAAAGAAGATGGATATAATGGTTTTGTAGGATGTCAGGAGTAATTATTACTGAGTATCTCTTTTTCTCATAGTCTGGTTTTTGAGCTATAATATTTGGCCTTTTTTAGAAGAATATTTCCTCTACCCTTTGTGTAATGCCTATTGCTATCTAAACAAGATGAATAGAAAATGTGTTAGAAATTCTATAAGTCTACATAAAATATACTAACTCACTGACAAATATTTAGAATAAAAGACATAAAAGGGAGATGTGCATTATCCAAGTAATGCATATAGATGACTGCTTTAGTGTCTAGCATCACTACCTTTTATTCAGGTTATGGAATGATACATTCATTTGTGTATCTTTATTTCCTCCTCCCTCTCCCTCTTCCTCCTTTTCCTTCTCCTTCCCTTTTCCTCTGCCTTTTCCTTCTCCCTCTCCCTCCTCCTCCTCTTCTTTCTCCTCCTCCTCCTCCTCTTCCTTCTCCTTCTTCCCTTCCTTCTCTTCCTCCTCTCTTTCACCCTTCCTTCCTCCCTCTCTTCTCCTCCTCCTTTTGCTTCTTCCTCTTTATTTTTGGGGTAGTGGGGACTGAACCCAGGCCAATCACACTCAACTGTATCACCAGCATTACTCCTTCTCAGACAATATCTCAGCAATATAGAACTTCGTGATGTTCACCTTTCCTAATACCATTACATTGGTGTTTCATCATGCTTCACTGTGTTGGACCATCCATCCTTCTGTCCATGAATGATGATTTCTAATGACTGTCAAATATTGAAACTCAGTATTATTGGTGACAATCACAAATCAAGTCTTACTCAGAAAGTATACGGAAAAATATGAAAATGGGCCAGGGATGGAGCTTAGCAGCACAAACACCAGCCTGACAAGTTCAAGGTCCTGAGTTCAATTCTTGGTACAAAAAAAAAAAAACCATAAAAATGTTCAGTACATCATTTTTTATTGTGTTATCTGGACCATTCTAAACTATTTTATGGAACTTATATGGAATGACACATTTTCCCCAACTGTATTCTCTAAAATTCCCTAAATGATAACTATTGCATTCTTAAATTAGTATATTTCACTTTTGATAGCACCAACTAAGTGGAGAATAGGCAAGAATGTTTATCCCTTGTCAAGAAGGCTAGAAATAAATAAAAGGTTTGATCTCACTACAGTAATGGAAAGTATGGGTCAGCAGTGTGAGACAACCATTTCTGATTCTCTCATAGGATAGAGTCTCTCTCACTTGTATTAGTATCCTAGGGCTTCTATAACACAGGAGCATTACTGGGTGGCTTAAATACCTGTTGTCTCACAGTTCTGAATTATAGAGTTGGTTCCTCCTGAGGATAGTCAGGGAAACCTCTTCCATTTCTGTCTTTTAGTTCCAGAAGGTTTATTGGTGTTCCTTAGTTTGTGGCAAAAGAATTTCAACATTTATATGAAGTTCTCACATCTCTGTGTCCATTCAATGTTCTTCTTAGATAAGGTACAGCGCAGTGTGCAAAGACCCATTCTATTGCCCATAAAAATGATTTTCAGCAAGGTACCTTGTCAAAATAAAATCACAATCATAAGTACAGGACGTTAGAATTTTAACACTTTTGAGGAGAGAAAACAGTTCTTTATGCTATCTTTGAAAGACTACCTGATGTCTGACATCGGACTCACAGACAAGTTGTTTTGAATGAGGAGTGACACATAGAATAAATGTCACCACTTCACTACTGTTACTCTTGGGCAGCATGGTTGGAGTTACACAGGAGATGGCAGCATGAGCTTACATAGGAAGTTTAAGCCATAGGTAATCAGTGGGTTGTTGGAAGATGTTTACATTATAGATGCTTATCACTGACTCACTATGAAGAGATAGGGTCAGTTTGGAGGAGGTGGCCACAGAAGGCATGGCCCAAATGCTTTATTCTCTCCCCAACTCCTCCTTTTGCTTCTTGCTTACCCAAGGCTATAAATGAGATACTTCTCCTCCGCCGTGTCTCTGTTTCTTTAATGGGGGCCAGCTGATAATGGACCGAAACTTCTATAAACCGAACCAAAAAGAACATTTTCTCTTTCAAATTGTGAGTGTTCAGTGTTTTGTCCCAGTGATAAAGAATGGCCGAGACAGATTTCATTACCAACAGTGGGATCATTGCTCGACCACCAGACTATGGAGCTCAGAAGACCAGAATGCTGATAGAAATGCATATGGTAAGGAGCAGGCTCAGCTCTCTGTGGGAACAAAGACTCCCCTGGCAGTTGGACTTCAGGTCGTGTGTGCTGTGTTCTGGCAGACAATTTCTTTATATTTTGTTCATGTTGTGAGACTGCAGAAAATGAAGATTAAGTGGTAGTGGACTAATCTGGCTGAGGAAATTTCCAGGCTCCTTAAAGTTGGAGCTGTGCCATGGGTACTGTTGCAGCCTTTTAGCCAGCTCTATCTTAAGAATCAAGAGAAAACAATACAGATGAATGATTTTAAAATTTCACAAAGTTAGAGTAGAAGAGAGCTTGCTTGCTGAAATGATGAACATTAAAAAGAAGCCAAGGACCAAGGACTTTATACGAATCAATAGAAACATTGGCTTGAGGGCATGATGGAAAACAGCAGACCCCTGGCCTTTAGGCTGTGAAAGTAAGACTTCTGTTTTGAGAGGAGAGCCACAGGCAGTTGTTTAGAAGGGCTGCCTCCGAGAAACTGGTTTTCTAGGATTCGAGGTAGTGTGCTTAGCCATCCAGGAAGTCAGAAGCACCTACGCAAAACAGCCCAGCTACGACTGGAGCTGGCAGTAGTGCTTAACATGGTATAGTCATGGCTTTACAAGACTGGACAATGCAAGAGTTGTGGGGTCAGGGAGGTTTTTATCCAATTTTTGGAAGATGGCCTGGGGCTCCAGGCAGTGTGCTCTTGAGAGGGCAGTATGCAAAACTGAAAGAGCCATGCTGAAAGTGCACTGTAGACCCTAGAAAGTTGGAGAACCCAGAAATGTGGAACCTCGGAGGGAACTCACAAGGAGTGAGCAACATGAGCCCAAAAAAGAAGCCATCAGAGCTAAAAGCTCTGGTGGTATTTTCAGGGCAGGGCTCGTCTCCCCCTTTGGAATTCTCATATCGTTGCTACACGCCCAGGTTCCTGGACATGGAGTTATAAGATATAATGTCTGCCCTGCTGGACGTCACTTTTACTTTGTTCACATTGGTCTTAATACCCTCATTCGTCTCTTCTGGAATGGGAATATTTACCCTGTGCTTCTGTATGTTGTCATGCATTACTTTTATTTTTTTATCTTTAAAAAAATTTCTCAGAAGGGTTCGCAGTTAAAAGTTTGCCCTTTCTCAGAGGAGAGTTTGGATTTTGACTTTTCAGGAATGCCGAATTTGGCAATTCTTAGATTAAATATAATTTGCATGAAAAGATGTATAAGAACAATTTGAGGGCAGAATTTTATTCTTTAAATTTAGACATCCCCCACAAGCCTAAGGTAACCACAGGGAGGCTTCTGGAAAGGTATCAGATTATGAGGCCCCATAGCTGACTCGCTAGTGGGAAGTGGGGTGTGGTCAAAGAGGTGGATCAGCAGAGGCAGGCACAGAAGGGTATATTCGCAGCCGCCGCTCCGCCTCACTCTTGCCTTCCCCACTAAGGTGTCATAAGCAGTTTCACCCTTCAGTGCCTCTACTGTGCCTTGGTATGAGCTACAAATGGACTGAAACTTCAAGAAACCATATTCCAAAATAAACTTTTCCTTCCTTAAGTGGTGGGGGTCTGGTGTCTTGTCCTAGGTATGAAGAAAGTGACAAAGACAGTTAAATTAAAACTAACATGTTTTCCTATAAATATGTATGGACTGGGGATATAGCTCAGTGGAATAGTGCCTGCCTGGCAAGCACAAGGTCCTGAGTTCAATCCCCAGTACCACCAAAACAAAACAAAACAAAACAAATCCTATAAATATGTTGTACATATTGTGTTATATGCTTTGATACAATATATTTTTCTTGGTTTTATCATCCCTTGAAATCAGAGATTAAGTAGAACTTTTTCTCAGAGGTTAAAACAAAGAAAAGAAACATATTTTCACTTATGTCATACTTTATAAATAAGTGGTCATTTTTCTTTTTTCATTGTTTTTGAAAGTTTTCTCTAAAGGAGTCTTTAGTAGATACGGTGGACATGGTTGTGTTAAATATAATTCATGGATACATTTGAGAAAAGTAGCTGTGTAGAATTGTTAATGTCAGTAATATTGAAGTCCTTATTGAGGAACTTAAACAAAGTACTTCAAAACTACAATCTCAGACTTAACGTACAAATTAAAATATATTTGTAAAACTTACTTTCAGAAGATAGGCTTTTTCATTAGGAAGAAAATCACTGAAACAATGCTCCCATCTCAAAGTATAGACAATTTCAGATTCTAAAGGGAATATATGCACAATAAAGTTATTATCTCCTATTAGTACCTTTCAGAGAGAAAAGTTGTTTTAATGAAGAATTACTATTGCACTAAATACATCAGAGTTGAGTTGTGTAGTTTTGCATGCAGTGATAATTTACCTTTAGAATTTGTGAGTCTTATCATAGTCTAGATAAAAGAAAGAATGTCTAAAATATCTATCAATGACTATTTGCTATTTTATGATTTCATTATACTTTTATGTCATGGGACCAGAGACTAGTTCTCAGTATTTTAAAATCAGGATGTTGATTTTATCAATGTACCTATGGATGTTCACTTGTTAGTATATTCCTCGTAATAACAATAGATTAGTTTAAAATTCAGAAGTCAGTTTTATAGCTGTATATGGAAACATTGAAATGTTCAACCATAATCTTCCTTTATACAATAGCTCACAATTCCTGTGGTTTCCTATATTTTACAGAAGTAAATCTGTTGGAATTGTTCTGGCATGTAATTAGTGATGGTGCTACTGCTAATAGTTTTCTATACCTATTTACTATTACTTCCTTCCACTACTACTATATTCCAGAAATTTTTCTAGCTCTGTATTTTTTCCTGCTTTTGTGCATCATAATTGTATCTACTAGAGTGATATTTGCCCATTATAGAGCTGTTGAAATCTTTTCAGAGCTAGCTCATGTTATTCCCCTCAGAGAAATGTCTTCCTGTCCATTTTCCATTTCCAACTGTCAAATAAAAACTGTCTTTTCTAAACACTTTTACTTAATACTGTGGCTATATTTTCATTGGTTTTTGTTTTCCCTTTGATTTTATTCTTTGAAGTCAGAAAATAATACATCTGTATATAATTGTTATTGCTTTCTCCATACCTTTAAGCAAATTTTTACCACTTAGCACTTTGTCAATAAAGTAACAATTTAATTAAATATGATGAAATTCAAAATTAGACGTGAGTAAGTATTTATACTGCTACTGAGTGTTAAAATTTATGAGAAAAATTTGACTAGAGGAATTTAGAAGTATTTTATGAACAGTATTAATAATATTTGATTGTTTGAGCCAACTGTCTATGCCAGAAAGAAATATTTGCCAACAAAGCAAGTACAAACATTTGCCTTTAATATTCTCTAGGCACCAGCCAACACATTATATAATATTTGGCTCCCAAGTAGATGCTCAATAAAGGTTCAGTGAATTGATGCCAGTGTCATATTCTGGCCCTCTGACTCTTCTTTTTTTCTCCTGTCCAGACCTGAGGAATGCCTTCACCATCTACTGACATACACTGACGAAGTAACAATTAATTAGGTCACAGTTTATCCTACATTGGCTTTATTTTAGTCTCTTTAATGAGATTTGAGAAACACCCTTGTGTAATCATTTTCACATTTAGAAACCATCTGTTAGAGTGGGTCACTTCTGCAGATGGCTAATCTCATTAATTTATGTTGAATCTGTCCAGCTTCAATTTCAGAATGAAATTTTCCTAGGAGTTCCCAAACTTCTGAGAAGTATTACATTGGGAAACTTCAGCCATCTATGATCTGTAGAAGGTGCTAAATGTAGCCTGATTTATATGCAAATTCATTTTATAATAAGAATGATTCACAACATGTAAGTCAAATTGACTCTGCATTTACGCAGCCCATTGCTACTACCCATGGAGAACCAGCATGACCTTTAGAGAGGTGGTAATTTGAGTCTTAATTAGTATTGACTCAAACGGTGACTCATGACAACCGTGTTCCTCTAGAAATGACTCAGGATGAATCCTACTGAATTGGTATTCCCTCTCATCCACTCTTAAACATTAGTAAAAGTAGAATCTGAATGCTGTGTCAAAGTAACTCCACAATTATCTACACAGAAAATATTTGGTAAGTACCTTTTCAAATACCTGGCCTTTTTATGCTGGTTGAACATTTATATTATTGGAGATAGTCGTAAATGTTATATTTTGTGTAAGTAGGGAGGACTACTTGCACCTATAATCTAAGTAAACCCAAATTTTTAAGGGTCATAGAGAAGGAGGAAGAGTGCCAATTTATCAGAGAATGATTATATAAGAAAGAAATTTTCTCCTCGAAGTGGAAAATCATTGTGATAAATGTCAACAACACTCAGGAGAGATCACTAAATGTTAGAGCTGAATGGACTTTAGAAACCCCTTAAATCACTTCACTTTCCAGTGAGAAAATAAATACAGAAAGCTATCGTGAACTCAGCATTTGCAGGAAACTAATTAGTTAGAGAGAGCAGCCCTGAGAAGATTCTCTTAAAATGTCTGTATTTGTCTGGGCACGATGGAGCACGTGCATAATCCAAACCATCTGAAAAGCAGAGGCCATTTCCGCTCCAGCCTGGGAAACAGCAAACGAAGAAGACCCTTCCTCAGCATAAAACATACAAACAGGCTGGGGGTGTAGCTCAGTAGGAAGGCTGTGGGTTCATTCTCGAAAACCAAAAATAAAAGTAAGAAAAGAAAAAATGTCTCATTTACAATATTACCACCTAATATTAAATCTTTCTTTTTTAAATATTTTCATGACTAATTGACCAGAGTTCCTCAAATACATGAAGTAAGAAAAAGTAGAGCTCATGATCTGCAAATCAAACTTTTATGTATAAAGTATTCCCAGTCCTTTATATTACTGGTGTAGGGTAGCTAAGGAATTGAAAATACTGTACTTCTAACTTTTCTGTGTGGTTAGTAACCTTCTCTTTAAAGTAAGAAAGATAGAGAATAAGAAAGACATTAGGAGAAAAGATGATATCCGTACTTACTTTGTGACTGTATCAAATGGGAGACAGGTAATCTTTTTCAGGTTTTATATCTGTCTTACACGGGACATTGCTAACCTGATAGACAGCAAATGAAGGACAATATCAGAAGTATGCTGGCCCTTGAACGTTCTCTTTGCAAAGTCTATTATCCCACTCTCACTTTCTTGGATAAATCTAATCACACACGCACTCCTATTTCATGGAGTGAGCACATAAAAGAATTCAATGGAAAGTGACTCTACAAGTCTCATGGCTAAAGCCCTGTTGAAAGCAAAAACAGAAAGCATATGAGAAAAATTATAGTGCCAGTTTTAGAACTAGCTCTCCCCCCTCCCTCTCTCTCTCTCTGCCCCCCTTTCCCCATTTCCCCTATCCATATCTATCTATAAAGTTACCTATAAATTGTAGATAAGTAAGGGTTAAAACTATTTAAACACTGAGCTTTTTTATCCATTTCCTAATTATTTACAGAAACTATATGTAACGCTTCAGAGACATCTCTTACTGATGATGCCTGAAACTCAAAACCAACTCTTTGTAATTTATTTTAAAGCATCAAATTCAATACTTGTAGAAAGGAAGGAAGAAAATAAAATAGAGGGACAGCAAAGAGGGATGAAAACATGCAAAACCAGGAGGCTAAACTAGAAAATACAGTAGGTGTGAGGAGTGCAGGGAGAGACAGACAGAGATGTGTGTGTGTGTGTGTGTGTGTGTGTGTGTGTGTGTGTGAGAGAGAGAGAGCAAGACAGAGAGAGAGAGAGACAGAGAGACAGAGACAGAGAGCCAGAGGGAGAGAGAGGGAATGGTTTTCATAGAAGCTGCAGGATGACTATTCTAATGTTTCTAGAACTGAGCCATTTCCTGAGATGTGGAATTTTCAGTGCTCACAGAAAGCCTGACCAATAGATAAGATGGTCATGGCTTTCATGAAGAAAATATGTGCACAATGTTAGCATCAAGGAGTGGAAACTATCAGTTCACCTGTCACAGGTCCCTACCCACTAAATGAACGCACGGTAGCCTTGGCTCAGGGACAAAAGACTATTATTTAGAACAAAGGCAGGAAGTGAGAGTATTGGCATTTTCCTGTGCTCATTCCCAGGATCTCAGTGCTCACAAGTCAATGAAAAAATATGTAAGGGTGCCCTAAAAAACAGTCAAGGAAAGATGACTGTACAGAAAATTTAAAATTTATTTATTTATTTTTTCAACTAAAATTTATTTTTTAAATTTACTTTTAACTGATACCTTAAAACATAAAAACTGAGGTTGTCACTGGCCTGGCCAGCATAACCAGACTCTGTAAAAGAAATCATAAAGCTTACACATATTCACAGGGCACTAAGTAACAGTGTGATGCAGATATACATTGCATAACATTTAAGTACATTAAACATATGTATCTCTTCAAACATTTATTATTTCTTCATGGTGAAAGCATTCAACTTCCTCTCTTCTAGTTTTGTAAAATGTACAGCACATTGTTATTATCTAATAGTCATTTTACACTACAACAGAACACCAGAATTTCTTCCACCTGTTTAATTTTAATTAATACCCAGTGGTCAACCTCTTGCCACCCTTCTCACCAGCCTCTGGTGATTAGCATTCTATTTTCAACTTCTAGGAGATCAACTTTTTGTGAGTGAGATCATGTGTGACTATGTTTTGGCCTAGAAAATTCACATAATATTCTCTAATAATCTGCAGTCCATGTTGTGGAAAGTGATAACATGTCATTGCTTTTATAGCTGAACATTTTTTGATTATGTGTTTATACCACAATTATGAGATGTGATAAAAAGTATGGAGAATGCTGTTCCTGGGTGCCATCCAAATAGACTTGCAAACTCCAAAAACATTCTGGTGAGCTGGGTGTGGTGGCATCTGCTTATTATCCCAACACTTGGGAAGCTGAGACAGGAGGATCATTTTGAGTTTGAGACCAACTTGGGCTACTTAGTGAGTTTAAGAGCAGCCCAAGCTAAAATAGAGAGACCTTGTCTTAAAAGCAAAAACAAACAAAACAAAAACAGTATGATGTGTCCTCATCCAATTCTTTGTAGTTTTATTAGTACATGTTTGCAGTACAGATTACATTCACTATAGGAAAATGGTTTATGTACATAACACATTTTAATTCCCTTTTTCCTACCCTCACTCTACTCCCCTTTTATTTTTCTAGCAAAAGAGTCACTTATTTATCTTATCAAACCTTATAAATTTAATTGTCATATATATGCAGATTTAAAACCAGATTTGTAGGCTAAAGAACTTGTTAAACATGTAAGACAATTATACAAAGTCAAGTACACTTTTACATATATTGTTCACACTGAATTACAATATTTTTCCTATATCTGTCATTCATATATATATGAATATGAATATGTTATATATATACATATGCATTTATGTATATGTTGAGTTTTTTACATGAGGAACTATGTGATGTTTAAGCTTGTGTGTCTCAGTTATTTCACTTAAAATCTTAACATTATGGTCTCAAGGTGCATCCATCTTCCTACAAATGACTCAAGACACTTTATCCATTCGTTTGTGATGGAAATAAAGGCTGTTTCTAAGGTTTAGTTGTAATGAACTGTGCGGCTGTCAACATGGGTATGTATGCATCATTGCAGTATGCTGTCTTTACCTCTCCTGAGAAGATACCTAGAAGGAGACGAGCAGGGTCAAATGGCTTTCTACTTTTATATTTTTGAGACATCTCCATACCTATTATTTCCACAGTGGTTGCACCAGTCGACATTCCCACCAACAATAGTGAAGGGTTCCCCTTTCCCCACAGCCATGCCACTATTTGTTATTGGTTGATTTCTTAATGATGGTCATTCTTTCTGAAGTGAGATGGAATCTCAGTGTTGTTTCAATTTGCATTTTTCAAAAGGCCAGGAGTGATTAACTTTTCTTCATATATGTATTGGCTGTTTGTGTTTTTATATGAGAAGTATCTATGCATTTCATATCTCTATTTTAATTGGATATTAATTTATTTATTTACTGGGAACTGAACATAGGACCTCAGGACCTTGCCAGGCAGGCTTTGCACCACTGGGCTAAATTCCTGGCCCTTTAATGGAGTCTTTAAATTTGGAGGGCCTAATTTTTTTTTTTTTTTGCAGTCTTTTTTTGGTACAGATATTCGTCCTTTGTCTGAGGAACAGCTGGCAAAAAGTATGTCTCATTCCATAGGTTGTCTCTCCACTTTAATGGTACTTTTCATTGCTGTGCAGAAGCTATTTAGTTTGTTGTGATCCCATTTATTGATTCTTGGTATGAGTTCTTGTGCAACCAGGTCTTTGTTGAGAATATCTTTTTCTACATGTATTGCTTCAAGATCTTTACCTATTTTGTCTTCCAGAATATTAAGTGTTTATGTTCTAATGTTTAGTTTTTTTTATCCATTTTGATTTAGTTTAGTGAATGGTAAGAGATACGGGCCTGGGTTAAAACTTCAGCATGTGGATAAAACCAGCTTTCCCAGCACCAGTTGTTAAAGAGGGTATCTTTCCTCCAGCAAAGAGATTTTGCACTTTTGTCAAAAATAACATAGCTAAGTGTGCCTGGAGTTATTTCTGTAACTTTTAGTCAAATCCATTGATGCATGCATCTGTGTTTTATTGCTACCATGCTGCTTTAGTCATTGTAGCTTTGTAATGTAACTTGAAGTTCAGACTGTGATGCCCATACCTTTCATCCATCTTATTTACCAGCTCTGTTACTCTGTGATTCCTGGCTCTTTCTTACAGTCGAAATGTCTATGAAATGTGAACAATTAGAATTGAAATAACTATAAGACAACTCGGATAGAGGTTCACTAAACTAGATGGTAAGAGTTCAGCAATGGTTTTCATATTGCATAGTGTTGTCTTCAAATGAGTTGTGCAAATTACCTGACACAAGCAAGCAAAATTTAGAAAAAACATTAAGCATTTATCAATTTTTCATTCTTACATCTGGTAATCTGCACAACTTCATAGAAGATAACAGTGTGTAATATAACAACCATTGCTAATGTCTATCATCTTGTTTTCAAATTCTGTATCTTTTTATTGTTTTTGTGTTGTTTTGTTTTTATCTTTGTTGTTCTTTTGTTATAGTTTTTTCTCTTTAAACTAAAGAAAAAAAACCCACTCTGACAGTACAACTAACATCACTCACAATGGAGGACTTCCAGAGCTGTTTCAGAAAGTGACACAAACAAAGGATAATTCTATTTGAAGCGAGGAAAGGTCATTTCAGAGAGACTAATGGCAATGTGTTCTTATTGTAATTTTTTAACTTTTAACGTGTACTATGTTTTTTTTTATCACATCTTGTATATGTTTCAAAGCATTCACATAAAGAATAGCGGTGCTGAGAGTTGACAAAGGTGTAAAAGCTAATGTTGTCTTTGATCATACACTGATGGAGAACATAAATACATTAATATAGCTTTATTTGATTGAATGTAGAAAGGAAGCTTTAAGGGCAAAGTGAGGAGCAACTTCAGCATACATTCACAGAACACTGTCCATTCACTGTAACCATGCAGTCAGGAGGAACTAGAAGACAGTGAAACTGACCTTGTGCATAAAAAGAATGAAGACAGTTTCTAGCATTTTCTATACAATGCACACATCATGATAGTAAAGCGTATGAAGTGAGCTGTCCATTTTCCATATTTCAGAGGTACTGTTGGGAAGTTGGGCCCATGAGAGGGTAGATCTGAGGTCTCCTTCCTATCCTGTACTATCTTTAGCATCTAATTTTTTTTCTCTGAGAATGTACCTTCAGTTACCTAAAAAAAAGTATGTATCATTTTAATAAATAGCAAAATTGTTGAATACGAGTCACTTTTTTCAACTTTTACATTCTCAGTTGCTAGCATAATTTTACATCTGTTACTAGACATATCATAAAATAAAGTAATGGTCCTCAACAGGGAAAATTTATGCCCACATGGGTCATTCAACAATATATAGAACTATACTGCATTTCTTTGTCACAGTTGCTGCATGTCTGGAGTTACTTTTGTTTGTTACAACTTAGTGGACAGAGGTTAAGAAATACTGGAAAACACCCTATAATACACAGTATAGCCTCCAACATTAAGAAATTTCTGGCCCGTGTGCAAATAGAAACAAGATTGAGAAAACTTATTATAAAGTTTCATATATAATCAACCAATTATACTTTAGCACTTATCAAGTATTTATTATAACCTACTGTGTATATAATTATTCTTGTATATTTCCTTTTTCTTTTCCTTCTGTTTGCATGTATAATTTGGGGGTAGAACATTGTAGACTTCTTTACTGTATTCATAAAGTGCTGACCCATACATCACAAGAAAAAGTATCACCTATCTGGGATTGACTTTATTATGAGGGAATACAACACTATTGTATTTCTTGCCATTAATATCCTTTGTGCTGCATTCAGTTTGCTGCATTCAGTTTTGTGAAGCTGATGAGCTAATGTTGAGTCAGGAGAAGGTTCATGAGGCACTAAATCTTAGCAGACTTCAAATTATTTAAAGAGGGCTTAAAAATAGTCTTGAATTCTCAATAACCCAGGGACTATTTCTGTTATTTATTTGCCTCATGAGTTGCTTTATGACCTGCTTTCTGTATGCTGACACCTTAATCATTAAATGTTTATCAGTTTACACTACTTCATCATAAACCCTCAAAATCTTTAAAAATGCATTCTATTCATCATACATTTGGGTAGTAAGTAGTAAACGAGCTATTATTATTGGCAGATGGTCCCACAAAAATACAACTCAAGGATAAAAAGTTTTATCAGTCGTCTAGGATATATTGGCTCTTTCTGCTGCTTAGCATCCATAGCAGCCTGTCCTAGTGGTAAGTATTCTAGAAGGTAAGGTTTCAGAGTGTTAATCTCCTTAGACAACAACCTAATTGCTACTCTTTCACTTGAAGCAACAAGGTGTCATTTGAATCTGACATTCCATCTGTTAATCTCCTTAAAATTTCAGATAAACAAACTGAAAGAAATCAATCACCATCCCACAGCATGCTCTATGAATTTCAGGGATTCCTAGGAGCCAACAAAATTGAGTGTGATCACCAATCTAAAATTGCAGTTCAGTTACAAGCTAGGAAGAAAATAGAAAGAACATGAGCTATTGCTATTTAAATATATATGGAACCATTTGTGAATAAATTTCAAACCCTGCCACCACTCTCTCATACTGATGAAATTATGGTAACAATTTGGAAATTGTAATGCATGCTGTTTTCCTTGAGTACTCACCCGAGTCCCATTTCTAGGGTGGAGGCACCCTTTAGCAGTTGTGGACATTGCCTGCCTACAACTCAGAATTCTTCTGTCTTCAAGAGAATCACGTTGAAGCAAGGGGGGGGGCGTTGCTTTGTCAGGTGCCTGCACAGGAGTTGCTTGTGTCCACACAGCTGTATCTGATTATCGCAGGGGCATGAGGGTTTGGCCACCTAGCAGCAAGTGCTCTGTGGTCTAATTTATGTAGAGATAAAGCTTAAGCTATTCTGTGGCAAAGAACCCTTTCCCCATGATGCTTTCCTTTCTTCATTCTGCTTTCCTCACTTTCCTCTCCTGAAAGCACTGCTCTGACTAATCTCTTTGACAAAAATCTCTATCCTGGGCAATATTTCTGGAAAATTAGACTGAAGGCCACAAAACATCTACTAATAGCAAAAATATATTATTTACTTATTTATTTTAAATATCGTTACCCTTACTCAGGAAGTTGTGATACTAGTAGTCACTGAGTAATTTTCTCTATGCTAAACATTAAACCATCTACTTAAGTCTATCATCTGAATTTATATCCCCTAAAACATAAGTTACATTTGCTAAAGGTTTTGCTACTTTACAATTGAATAAATTGAGGTAAATAGAAACTATGTAACTAGCAGAAAAAGTAAATGAAATCTATGATTTTTGACATGCACTGCAAAATTATGTTTTATGTTTATTTCCAAAAAGAATAAATTTAAGAAATAATTACTTAACTGGCTTTTATTAAGACATTCTTTTTTCTTCTCTTTTTTTGTTTGTTTGTTGTTTTGGAGGTTTGTAGTTTAGGTTGGCCTCGAACTCAGGGAGATGTCCTGACTCAGCCTCCTGAAGGCTAAGATTACAGACACATGGCATCAGGCCAGGCTTAAGATACCATTTATTATGACAGAATAATATGTGTTATGGAGAATAATAAAACAAGTTCAGGGAGAGTGGGATATCTGTGCGCACGTATGTATGTATACTGTGTTCTAGCAATGCTGTATATATTTGATAGGCAGAAGGACGCCAGTTTTTATGTTAGGATGACACAAGGCATGAAGCAGTTAGAGAAGGAATACAAATATCTCAAATAAATGCACTTTGGGCAATAGAGTAGCGTGCTCCACAGTGCTGAAGTAAGAGCAGGTGGGGGTCTGAAATGGAGCACGGAGAGTCATAGAGATTAAGCGAGGGTGAACTAGGTGAGAAGGCGAACAGCGCAGGCTTTCTCTTTGCTCTGATGCTCTGAATGCGGTGGTCTTCACTCACATCCTGATCACAACAAGGACATATCTGTCCTCCCTCTTGTGTGAGTCTCTAAATTTGTTGTGTTTGTTTCTGGGACAAGACAAGAAGCAAACAAAAATCTTTAGCTACACTTATATCTTTGTAACCCTTCAGGACAAGTAGAAGAAGGTAGCTTGGATTAATGTGGTGATACGGAAATTTCAAGAAGAGCTCAGCTTCTATACATACCTTTAATCAATATTTATCTGTGTAAAGAATTAGACAAAATTATTTTTCCTTGTCAGTTGACATGATAATTTCTTTTGGGAGGCACTTGCCACACTGTTGGGACTCATCTTTAATAAGATTTCTTGGCCTGTGATGTGAAATATACAGCTGAACTGGTGGCTCGTTGCCAGAATCCTAGGCAGCGAAGAGAGAAGAAACTCTGCATGCATAATAAAATGAGAAGAATTAGTACCTGGGGTATGGGGCAGGTAGGGGTTTAGGAAGAGACAGAGCTTTGGAGGAGAGAGCCAGATGACAGAAAGCAGATTGCTACACCAGGGATTCCTCCCCACTGTTTCCCAAATCTTCAATGTTCCTACAACATTCTTGAGGTGATTGAATTTCTTGTGGAGAGGCAGCTGTTTTAAAACTCGGCTGACACAGGAATGCAGCTGAGAAGGCATCGGGGACAGTACAGTGGGGAGGTCTCCAGCAGACGGGAGTGATTGGAAATGTAAGAAACCTGAGTTCATTAGTAACTTGGTCAGTTTGGTCCCCGCCAAATCCCATATGACTTCTGTACAGGAATAAACCCTCATGGGCCTACAGTTAATATCTTACAAAAGATGCATGTTTTTCAGGTAGTGTTTATAACTGGATGTTTAAGTTCTGACCTTTCTGACTCGGTTTATATCATACTCACAATTCCATCACTGTCTTCTCCATCCCCGTCTCTCAACCAGCGAAGGAATTCTACAAACCTGTGGGGGTGACTTGCTTTTCTATTGCCTTTTCTCTAAAATTGGACCACAAACTTGTAGGAAAAACTTGTGGCGTGGAAATGAACAGACTACTGCCTGAAGTGTGTTCCACCCAGTTTATGGGATTTGAATGAGCAACAGGCTCTCATATAAAAAATTCTAGGGACTATTTTTATTTATTTAGAGAATAAATATAAAAATCAATACTAATTTGGATTTTTCCTTTGACATTGTTTATTAAAATATAAGGGAGTCCAAACAAGCAAAGTTGTTAAATATAATAGACATCAAAGTGTTTACTTTTATATGCTTTTTGCATTATTCTATAAGAAATAGGTACTATGATGGAAACAGAAATTTATTGCATGCCCATGTCTAAATGTATACATTTTTAGCTTGATATTTATTGAACAAAATAAAATGACAAATCTAGTTAATTTTTTACTGTGCTATGATGTCATGGCATATGCACGAACTTAATTAACTGCACTGTAGTGCGTAATACACCTCACATAATTTTATATATCTAGACAGGTTAAAAAATTCTTGATTGTGAAGGTAACATAAGTTTATAAATTATTTAATAAAAGTTTCAGAAGTACTTCCTCTTGTTTTGATTTTAAATGAAACATCGCATTGTAAGGAAACTTTTTATTTTTATGACATTTTAAAAACAGCAGGCATAGAGAATATGCATAAATTCTAGTCATGTTCATGTTGATTTTCTCAGCGAAATCCAATATCACAATCACATCATCAAATAATGAGATTCAAGAAAGCATTATTGTTCAAACAGGTACCTCAGTAGGATCAAAATAAATGTGAAAGAGTACAACTATTGTTTTCCAATAATAGCAAGAATGTAACAAATAACCATGGCAGAGGTACAGAATTATATTTTTTATAAATGCTTTTAATTTAAAATAATGAAAAAACTCTCTTATTCCCTTTAAAATGATACATTGTATTTTGAAATTCATACTGGTAGCATGAACCAACTTAGAAAGGCACACTAACATTTATGAGCTTGTACACAGGTAGTTCCAGGTGGGCAATTTGACACTATTTCAACAGCTCTGAACATTGCAACTTCTTTTTATATGAAGGTGCATATTTAATGCTTTAATACTTGCAAAAACTATTCACTGTTGTATTTATAAACACAGATTTAGTTTTTGTCAGTGAGATGAACAAAATTCACTTTATTACAATTGGATAAAAAAGGAAAATAAAAATGCACACACAAAGCTTTTTATACTTGGTGTTTTGATAAGTTTACTACTTGCAGGAGGAAGGCTACTTAATGATTTGACTTACTAATTTTTATATTCAATTTTCCCATTGATGCTTTCTTATAATAATCAAATTACAGAATTTAATAGCTAGCAATAGATTATTGAATTTAACAGCTAATAATAGATTCTTTAAAAATTATGGAGATTATCAATGTATCACATGATGGACATACCAGTTTTCTTTTGTTTGTAGCAATTAGAGTTTTGTAAGTGATTTTTTTGTATGGTCCATGGCCTTAAATCTGTCATTTTATTTTACTATAAGTGAAAAACATGATTAATAAAGGATAATAAAAGTATTTAATCAATTGACCAAATAAAGCAGTGGAGGGGAGGGAATAATATAACTTTACCTATTCAAGATTATTTTCCTGAGAATTTTATTTGTATCAGAATGAAATGTCAGTTTACTTTAAATATTTTAAACCCTGATGACCAACAAACTATTAAGCATTGAATAATACATTGTGATTGCTTTATAAAGCATTTATGCATTGTTTTAAAAAATTTCATAAGTAGACCATATAATGTTTATGTAAAGCCACATGAATGACATTTTATATATACTTAATAGGCATGCAAAAACTTTGTAAAACAAGAACAATTTATGTACATATTTGATATATGATGTATGTATGTATTTATGTATATAAGTATTTATAATTTATACACAGAATAGTAAAGTGTATGTTTACAACTATATTTTCATGTTAAATATGCAGAAATTATATATGTAAATATATACATTGTAAGTGTATATATAAATGTATTTGAATAGGCATAAAGTTAAAATACACATGTAAAGCCTTTATAGTTCAAAGAAAGTACATTTTTCAATATTTATGGGATTTTTGTCATAACTTTATTGCAAGGCAGTTGCTCAATTTTTTTGTATTCTGTTAATTTTTCATGTAATTAACACTATTAATTTATAAAACATTTACAGAAGATAATGATGGAACTGGGGAATTTCTGAAGGAAAATGAGAGTAAGATGAGAAAAACTTGAAGGATAAAAGGACCATTTCGGGGTATTAAGAATTGGGTCTCTACATAATACATTCTCTTATAAAAGCACTTTTTAGTTCATTTTAGAAACAGAACTTTCATGTACATTAAAATACAGGTAAATTTTTCCACCAAATACATTCACTCTTTTATTTGTTTGTTGTTTGGTTTTTGGTACCTGGAATGATACTCTGGACTTTGCCCTTCCGAGGCAGGCGCTTGTGCTACAAAGCTCTATCACTGACCCGCCAAGAAATCAATTTGAAAAATAACTGAATACAAAATTGTGTTTCCTAGACGAATGGATGTGGTGGCAGGGTGAAGACAGGAGCCTGTTGGGAAGAAATCACAGTTCTTAAAGAACTCAAAGGACAGTAAATTGTGACTGGAAATGAGACAATTTGTGAAGTATGTGATTTTCTACATTTAGATGTTGCGTTTCTTACTTGTTAGTGCAAGAAACACGCTTAAAACATGAAAATTTTTAGAAAGATTTTATTTCAGTACTAACCTACAGATCTAAAACACGAGACTCTAGTGCTCACAGATCGCTCACAGTCTTCTCAGTGATAATGGCCCCAAACACCTCGTCATGGGTTTGCAGTGTGTGCCTCTTCCGTTTACACGCAAGTCTCCAAATCCTTTCCAGAGTGATGCAATTTCTCTTCTTGTCTTGTAATAAATCAGGCTCTGGGATGCCAGAGACTAAGCCACACATTCCAAAAGAACTTTCTGAATGATACACTTATGAAAAAAAGAAAATATTGGTTTATTTGTTTTCATACTAAGTGACAAAGTGAAAGTTAAAAACAAACAATAATATAACTCATTTTCCGATCTTATCTACATTGCTATTTGTCTCCGAGATCATTCTCATGTGCTCCATATCAACAGAATAGAACATATAATTCAAATTTATAAAATCTATATATATATTGCAATTTTGTACTTGACCCCCCAAAGTTAACATTGTATTATTTAATAGTAAATTGTTAAAATTGGAAGGGAGTTTGGAAACTATTTAGTTTATATTATTCTTTTTAAAATAAAATTATGTTTTAAAAATATTGTGTCCACTTACTATACTCTGGCCTCTCTCCTTTGTGTATATGTATGTTTCTAGAAATTTCTACTTTATTGGCAAGAAAGAGAAACGATTCTGATCATATACAATAGAGAATTAGATTCACTGATATCAAATGATATGAAAGAATATGTGTAGTAAATTTGCATCATATTATATTGTCCAAATGCAGAAGAATATCTTAAGCTCTGTTATCTGGAAAGATGTTATATTAAGTCACCTTTCTTCCATTCATTCCATTTTTTAAAATTATGACCTGTTCACTTGCTTATTACAAAAAAATTATTATTTTCTCACTATTAAAAATCTTGACTTGTTCGAATTTATACCTCTGCTTTGCAAATATTTGTGTATTCTTTATCAATTTATCTACGGTTGTAGCCCACAGCAAACAAGTGCCTGTTGGTTACTATCAAGGAGTATATTCTCTGCATTATGATAAGTGCCAATAATTCTCAGTAGTAATATAGACAAACACTTTTGCTATATTATGGGAGGTTTGTTCTACATCTCTTCCATCTTTTCATGGTGCTAGCATCACATAAATGATTTTTGCAGCAGCCAAAGAACCCAGCGACTGCACTTTTCAGAGGACACTGATGTTGCTGCACATCATACAGTATCTTGAAAAGCATAGCATGGTCAATAGTCTTAAAAGTCAAGTTGCTTTGCACTTGCAAAGAGTAAGCTTTGTGGAAAAAAATATGAAAGTTTTATAATTATGGTAAACAGTCAGAAGTCTAAATAGAATTGTAAATCAGAAAATAGAGATCTTGAAAAAGGCATATTTATGTAAGAGTTACCTGATCACATTGGAAATTGCACAGGTAAATGTTTGGAGAACAGAGGTGACTGGAGATCATATACTTGCTGGTTAATGCTAGGCCAAGTCAACATGCATTGATTTTAGATCATCTTCCAGCAGGATATTAAAGGAAATGAGAGGGGGAAAATTCTGAATTGAATGAGTGAATATTTCACAGACATGAAAATTTAAGCAAGAATTGATCAAATAGATTATGAATTATTAAGACTGTAATATGCACGATCATTAAAATTTTTGCAGAGTTAAAATAAAACATGCAGTTTTGGCATACTAATTAAAATATAAATTTCCAAATTCTTAAGCACAAAATGGAGATCAGCTTCTGGAAATAAATCCTTCCAGAATCTGTGAACCACTGTGTTTGGATTCATGATTACATTTTACATTTTTCCACATTGGTCTTATAATGATAGTTTAACCTTGACTTATAATTAATATTTTTATTTCTCCAGTATAAGTGTATCCCAAATTATTATATATCAGGCGGTGCTACAGTGCAGAGGCCTAGCGCCTGTCTGGCGAGTGCAAGATGCTGAGTTGATTCCCAACATGTTAAAGAAAATGTTGTTTACCTTCTGATATCTCACACATAGAATCTCACTCATAGGATTTAGCAGTAAGTGGCCAGATTCCAAGTCTAACATACATGGAGATACCATTCAGCTTGATATCGCTGTCTAACATCAACTGTGATTAAGTGCATGGGACTGAGATGGGAAAAGATACCTGTTTTGCACATTACAAACTTACAGGGAGGGCTCAATTTTGTTGTTAAAAGAAAATGCTCAAAGAAATGGACAACTGAACAAAAATGCATAAGATATATCACTTGTAATTTTATGCTGCCATTTTCTTTAAGGAATTAAAATTTTTGAACTATAATAAGAAAGTAAAATATCACACACATTTGCAGTAATATGTGTGTGAAGGAATTTTTTTTTTGTTCCATAGCATGGTAAAACTTTATTAGAATCTTCAACCCTCAAAAAATTATTTTAGGGCCAGGGATATAGATCATCTGCACAGTGCTTGCCTGGCAAGTGCCAAGTCCTGAGTTTGATTCCTGGTACCAAAAAAAAAAAAAAAAAAGCACTAAGAAAATTATTTTAATCCAATAAATGAGATACCTATGAATATTTTCCAATTTATTTATATGGTATTATGACAATAGGTTTCAATTTTTAAAAGACTAATTTGATCATTTTAATATTCTATTATTCTAAGTCACCAATTTATTAAGGTAAAAGAAATATTAGGTCTAATTATCTTGAAAATATAAAAATATTATTTGGTTTTAAAGTAAGGTAAATAATTATGAGAAACCACAAAGAGTATTCTGATTTTAATGAATGAATATATACCATTGTAAGAAATATCTAAGTGTGTAAACACAGACCTAGAGATGCAACTCATGGTAGAGCACTGGGTAGCACATGTGAGTCACTGTTTGGCTCCCAGTGTTGTGAAGACATAAAAAAAAATAGACATTTTAAATTGTATCTTGAAACTACTTTATCATTAAATAGTTTGTTTAGATAAGTATGTAGATATATTTGAATTTATGTGATGACCTGTGAATCTACCTTTGAAATCAACATTGTAGTTATGTTATATATACCACATGCGACATACATTATATATCCCATATATAACATACATTATATATACTGTATATAACATACATTATAAAGCTAAAGGCTTTGCAATAAAAAAGCCAATAAAGTTTTGGAAAATGTGTGTTCCATTAACATGTAAAGAAAATTATTAACAAATGATGGTGAATCCATTTCCATACAAATGGCTCAATTCTCCTTAGAAACCATAATGTTAAGTGCAATAATTCAGAACACAAGCTTAAATATCTCATGATTTATCTTATATAAGAATGTCAAATTATAAATAAATAAGAAAATAAAAGATAATAGGAAATAGAGACACAAATGTTTCACAAATGGGGAAGAATCAAGAGATGGAAGAAGGGGAGAGAGAAGGGAGGGAAGGCTCAGAGAGAGGCATTAGGACATATCATAACCCTGAACCACAAAAGGCATGTAAACCTGTACTGCAAACATATTGCATGCTGCAAACATGCACTAATGAAAAATAAAGGACAAGTTGAATACTTTCTAATCATTTCTAATGCACTAATTATTTTTGGAATTTTTAATATATAAAATTGCAATTGTATTGATGTATTGTCTTTATATTTTGTGAAGAAGTCATGTATTAGTCTGTATTTTTGTATAAACTCTCAAAAAATTTAAAAAGCTGTATTTATGTAACATATAACTGAAGTAATATTGAGAGAGCAGAGTTAAGATGTAGAAACTCATTTATAAATTTTTGCCCAATGTTTACAAGATTATCCTTCAAAATGTTCAAGAAAGAAGCAATTACTTATATATCACCACAATGATAAACCATTCAGTAGAATGCGTGATAGTAACCGGGGAGATAAATAGGTTGTCAAAATCTGCCACCTTATCACTGAGGATTTCCCACATAAAAATGACAGAGAGGATGTGTGATGGCCTCAGACTTAAGTGATAGTGGAGGAAAAAATTTTAAAAAGGGATAATCACTTCTATCCTCTGAATTTGATTCATGTCCCAGTGTGGAAATATGAAAACTCTTACAGGTGCATTGTCACAGACTCAGAATGGCACAGATGGCACATGTGTATGCTTATTTGTGGGGGGGTGATTATTACTACTCTAAAAGAATATTAATGCTACCAGTTATGGTGGCGCATGCATGTAATCCCAGAACTTGGGAGGCTGCAGTGGGAGGAACCCTGTGAGTTCAAGGCCATATAGTAAATTGGCCTATGTAGTAAATTCAAGCCCACCCTGAACTACACAGTGAGACACTGTCTCAAACAAACAATAATAACAATAGTAAATAATTAATATTAATAATTAATTAATAATTAATATTAATGCTACCTCTCTAGCAAAGGAAGATTTTCAGTGGGGAAAAAGACCATGACAGCCACCCATGAGAGGCTCCACACTGTTCAGGGACATGTCTCCTGGTTGAGAAGAGAAGTGGTTTGGCCTTACCTTGTGTGAGCAGATGAAATCCACTGCAGGAAAGCACTGTAAATGCAGCAACATAAACAAACCTTGGCTACACAGTTAGAATGCTGGCAGTAAAGACTAATGATAATTAATCTATTCATGTTCTTTTCAAATTAGTCATGTATTAATTAGTTGGAAAGTTTGTTTAAAGGAGAAAGAACCATAAATAAACACAAGAACATATGAAAAGCACTGGAACATGTGGCAAGTATGAGACACTGATGAATACCAGAGGAAGGAGCAGTGGTGAACGCCAGGCACATTTTCACGCAAAAATAAATACTGTGCATGTATTTGCTCCACTTACGTTGTTCAGGACTCTAGGGCCCTCTCTGTTTTTAAAAAGTCATAAAACTTTACAAATAGCTTTTAAAATATAGAATGTAAGGGTGTTCCTGAAGAAAACTTTACTTCTGCAGACTTTCTGTAAGGGACAATTACAGAGGTCAGTTGGGAAGATCATGCCTTATATGCAGTGCACTTATGCTATGGAATAGTAAAACATTCTCTTTTCTGATGTGCTGAAATTGACTGATTGTCCACTGTTCCAATATGTCACCATAGAACATTCATTTTGAAAATAAGATTGAAGACAAATAAGGCCTATCAATCCATAAAAAGGTGAATGGATAAGAAAATGTGGTATTTATACAATGGAGCAGTACTTTGACATATAGAAGAATAAACTTGAGTCATTCATTGGAAAATGTATATATCTTGAGCCATAGTGCTAAGTGAAACGAATCAGACACACAAGTTTGAATATGGCAGTTTCTCTTATATGAAAAGTCCAATACATAAACAAAGCGCAAAATAAAAGTCAGGCAACAGGGGAAAAAGTGAAAAAGAAGAAAGTCATCATAATCCAGCTTGAACAATGCATCTAAAAGTGTACCTAAATTAGTACAATTGTCTTGTGTGTTTTATATGGTTTTTAGTCTGTTAGTGAGTCAGGGTGTTAAACTGTGTTTATGGCAATTACCTTGATAGAGACTTCAAAATAATCTGATGATGACAAAAAATAAGGTATGTTATGCACATATACCAACTAACCACATTGAAAGTAATCATGCTTCACAAACATGTACTAATAAAAATTAAAATTTTAAAAAGCACAAACTATTTCAATTTTGATGAGTACAAAAATTGACAAATAAGGTTAACTACCAAGACTAAATTATTATTTTAATAGCATATTTTTCATTTTATAGCTGTTTCTTAATTTCATTTTACCCTACCCATTCTTGCTTACAAAGGATGATCATAATGCACAATAGAGAGAAGATTAATATCTACCATATACTAATTACAAAAAATAGATCCCTCCAAAATAAAACTTATCAAAAATTGGGCAACTGAAATGAATAGACATTGGTCTGAAGAATGTTCCACAAATACATTAAAAATATTCCATATTACTGGGCATTAGAGAAATGCTAATCAAAACATCACTGACATTTCATCTTCAGTAGGAATAGCAAACATTCAGATAATGACATATGCTGGTGAAACTTAATATCAAAAGGAACCCTCATACATTTTTGGTTGGAATGCAAACTAGTAAAACCATTATGGAAATTAGTATGATGGTTTCTCTAAATATTGAAAGAAGAAATTCTATTAAGTCCAGTTATTCAACTTGTAGGTATCTTCCTAAAACAGTTAAAGACATCATATTACATTGATACATCCATTTGCATGTTTATGACACTACAATTCATAATAGCCAAATCTCGGAAAGTACCTCTAGATCCATCAACAGACCAGTGGATAAAAGAATGTGATATTTATATTTACCCACAACAGAGTACTACTGTGTTATAAAGAAACAAGGGTAAATCTGAACCATCTGTAAGGAAATGGATGGACATTGAAAACAATCCTGTAAAATACACCATGCACACAAGCTTAAATACCACATGATTTCTTTCATATGAATAAGCCAGTGTATAATTAAAGAGCAAAATAAAGGAAAGGAAAGGTCGTGCATACAATGGTTGTGCTTTGCCACAAAGAAGATAAATTTGACTCACTTGTAGGAAAATGGGTGCACCTTGAGAATATAAGTTTATGTGAAATAAAATGGACGTACAAACCTAAATAATGTATGGGTTTTTTTGTAGGAGAAACCTGAACTACAGATAAATTAAACAGCAAAAATAAAAGAGATAATACAAAACAGGTGGGGCTGTGGATATAGCTCAGTGGAATAAGCGTTTGCCTAGCAAGCGCAGGGTCCTGAGTTCGATCCCCAGTACCGCAAAAAAAAAAAAAAAAAAAAAAATACAAAACAGGTAGCTAGTAATTTGCAAGAGAAAGAGGACCAAGAGGTGAGGGGTGAGGAGTGCAAAGGGGGTTTGAAAAAGAATTAAAACATATTATATACATCTACCAGCTTCCCACGATGAATGTTATCATTGCTGTCTTGGTTACTTTTCTCTAATTGCTGAGATAAAATACCCAAAGCCCAAAATGAAGGAGGGAAACGTTTATTTAGCTTACAGTTTGTGGAGGTTTCAGTCCACACTTGGTTGGCTCTGAGGCAGCATGGCACAGGGCAGAGGGCAAACGTTCAAGGCAGCAGAGCAGAGCAAAAACAACCAGAGCAAAAGGGAGGAATGTCAGCAAGCAGCCTCTTTCCTTCCCTTACATTGTAAACAGGCTACCCCCACCCAGGGGGTGTGTAGCACTCACATAATCTCCATGCCCTCCTCTTCCACAGGTTCAGGATGTATACAATGTAACTGCCCTGGCTTCCTGCTGAGTCACTCAACCAAACCTCTAGACTCTGCAAGTTGACATAATGTGTCAACCATAACAGTTATGTACTGCAAATAGGTATCAATAAATAAAATTTATACAAAATATACAGTGATCGTTTACATTTAAAAATACTACAGCAACAGAAACATGGACAAAAATCCCTCTCACAACTATCTCCCTTGCTTCTAACATACCTATTGTTCTTGTCACTTTTGAAAGTAGTTTTGATGTCCTTTTTCTTGTCTTCCTGATGTGTAATCAAAAATACCACAAATCCTGTCTCCAAATGCCACACAAATGAAATGTAGACTCATAAATATATCACAGTATATTCTCACCTACCTATTTTCACTAATCTGGCACCACATAGCTCCTGGCTCATCCCCAAGGTCACAATGATCATGAAAAACAAATATTTTGAATGGAATCAAGGCATAGAGGCAACTACAAAATGCAATTAAAGACACTCACAAAAGAGAACACAGAGAACTGCTTCAGAAAACGGCAAGGATGGGATAAGTGTTCAAAGCAAGAGATAATATTTTGATGATGGTTAATGGCATTGTGTCTTTTACTGTAATATTTTTTTCATTTTAAATAAAAACTCATAAATATTGAGTCACATGAAAGGAACCCTCAAATAAGCAAATCTGAACAAACTTCATGATTCAAAAGGCCAGAATGTGCCTGCGGAAAATTTTACATGCATCTGTGTCACATGTATAAAGTAAAATCAGAAAGTAAATACTAATTTACAATTAATGACTTGAGACACATAAGTAAAACGGTATATGATTTTAATAAGATGGTTTATATGTCAATAAAACAAGGAAAATTATGTGACAGAAATAAGGGCAAGCACATTTGACTAATTACTTAGGAAAGAAGAAACATAAATTCTAGAAGGTTTATTTAAATTTTATATTCTTTGAACTGAGAAATTCATACAGTTCCTGTATTGGAAGAGAGCATGATGACGTTCTTTTGCAAATCTTTGGATGACTAAATTTTGGTATAAAGATTTAGATGGTCATAGCACGATATTCATAGAGAAAATTAACGTAATTTTCACTGGAAATGTTCCTTCAGCAGCTGTGATCTAAGACCATAATAAAAATTATTTGCAAGAGTATTTGTAGGCACACTATTTGTAATATGAAACAAATGAAGCACATCAAAACTTTGAATCTTTCACAAGGGACATTTTAATTAAATTATGGCACAAAGATATTTGCTAACTATCCATTAAATTTAAAACAACATTCAGTTAGGAACAATAAATACTTTCAGAAGCACAGGAAAATAAATTAGAATGAACTATCAAATACATGTCTTTGGCTCAGAATGGTGGCTCCTTTCTGTAGTCCTAGCTACTCAGAGACTGACACAGGAAGACCAAAAATTCAAGGCCAGCTTGGGAGACTTCATGAGGCCCTGTGTCAAAATAAGAACATTTTTAAAAGCTGGAAATGCAGTCTTGGAGTGGAGCACCTTGCAATCAATCCCAGTACCATAAACACACACACACACAAACACACACACTAAGATAAAAACATGATACATTGTGATAGCGCAAAAATTGTAAAATATTTGTGTTACAAACATGTACTAGTAAACTAAAAAAGACTGTTTTACAAAGTGGAGCTATATGAAATAGACATAAAAAATATAAATTACAAAATTAAACAGATGGTTAGGACATAGTTCACGAAGATCTCAATCTGTCGCTTTCTCTCCCCCTCCCCCTCTGTTTCTCTCTGTGTCTCTCCTCCTCTTTCCAGCCTCTTCCTCCTTTACCATCTTCTGTCTGTTCAAAGGTATTTAATCTCTACTGTTTTAACAACATTTCACAAACCCAGGCTGAAAATGTGTAAGCATTAGCCATCCTGGAGAAAACAACACATGACCAGTAACTTTACTTTCATTTTACTCACTTCTTAAAGTAAACGTTGATGGAGGGAAAAAGTAAATCAAAACTTTAGAACAGGGGCTGCAGCCTCTTTCTTGATATTTACTCTAAGAAATGTGAGCACTGCAAGTGAGCAGTGAATGTTACTAAAGCAAAAGTGAGTAAAAAGTGGGAAAGAAGAGTTCCAGAAATAAAGGAGAGGAAGCTCTCCTTTTATAGCTGGCTTTTGGAGCAGGTTACCTGTGGACCTCCATTTTTAGCATGTTGCTCTGGACTACCCTTTTAGCCTCTGATCGCTAGAACTGATGCTCAGGGCTCAGACTTAAACCTACATATATGGAGCTCCACAAAGTCTATGAGAATTCCAGGGTATTTGTATTTCAACACTGCTTCTTATAGTGAATTTCATACATAGTTGCCACAATCTTCGAAAAATGTGCTTGAATAACTTGTAATTTGTAATGAAGAAAATTAAAAATTTGTTCACTGATCAGGAAAATAGTTTACATATGCTTGATAATGATGATTCAAATCAATTCTAATCAAATATCATCTAAGCATAGATTTTCCCAACTATTGAAAACTAGAAAAAATTGTAGCAGCGTTCACAGAATGCAGTCTAAATATTACAAATGTAGAAACTCCATGACAGAAAAAAGAGCATTATTTTATCACAGGTTTCCACAAATACCGATAGTCCTTTTCTTACCTTTTTCTCAAACATGCAAAAGCAGCAATCCTTCACACGCAAAAATTTATCATTAATTTTTAATAAGCATAAACAATGTGATCTTTGCATATTTAATTATTCTTAGATATTTTTCTTATATTTGCTGTCAGATAACTTTCCAATTTTACTTGAATAATTCACATTCAATTAGCAATGATGTCTTGGTTAAAATTCATAAGTAGTGCTTTTGCCAGTTACACATTTGGATTTAAACATGAAAATGAAAATGAGGTAGTGTACGGAGGGATGAGGGTGTAAAGTACCAGGCTCAGTGTGTGGACTAGAGAACCCTAGTAGAGAACTGTGTGTTCCGTAATATGCTTACACTGATCTAAATTGAGAGAATAGAACAGAAAATTAATAGCAAAAGGCCCATAAACTGGCTAGTCAAAGATTACATTTATAGACCTTTCTTAGATTAAATGTATATAGTGGAAATGTATAAAAATTACATGAGTAAGGGATTGAAATGCCTTTTCTGTTTATAATGATCATGAAACTATCTTTGTTATTCCTTGTTTATAAAGAGAAATCACCTCTTTTGCTTTAATTAGTGCCAAATCTATCATTACTATTTATATTCAGTTATTTATTTACATATTATGTGATTTACTCAGCTATACCTTTGTACCTAAATTATAAAACCTAAAATTAGATTTGCACTGCCTAATGTCCCATCTTTAAAGCATCCTGAATATAGAAGAAATATGAGGAAAGCTTCCCTAAGAATTTATCTGAAAAAACACAATTATTGGCAAAATCCTAATCAAATAAACATAGGATTAATCCCTATCAGCCTTGCTACTGAGAAATATAGCATGATTCATGACATTAAATACATTCCTATATGCTTCAGAGCGTATAATATTTTAAAATAATTTTCATAGAATGACATACGCTGCTTTTGTCCTCAATATGGCCCTAGACTGAACTTTGAGGTCTGACCTAGATGTGCTGTGTAGGAGGAAGGCAGTACCAGCGTGGTGTGTAAATGGGGAAAAGCCATGTGCTCAAAAGACTTTATTGCACGGACCCCGTTTGCCGGAGGACATGGGGGAAGCGGTTGCTGTGAAAATTCTGAGTTGATGTCTAAACATGTGGAAGGGGAGTTTATTTAAATAAAAAGTATAAGAGAATAGCTCTTGCACAAGAGGAAGAAATGAAGAGGGCAAGAGGAGGTAAGGAAGGATAACGGGGATACCGATATGATGCAAATGTGTGTGTGTGTGTGTGTGTGTGTGTGTGTGCGCGCGCGTGTAAACACTATCTGGTAAAATTAATGTGTGCACACGCACACATACCTATACACACACACACACACACACACACACACACACACACACACCTATAAATTTATATATGTACAGTTCAGGCAATCACAGACTGGATGTACATTGTTTTCTTCTCTATTTCCTTTGCTCATGGTATTTTTCCTCCCTGTAAAAGTCCTGAACAGAAAGTATCCTCAGGGTGTTGTCAAGGGAGGAATCAGCTCCTAGTGCCTTCTGCTTTGCTGCGTCACTAACCTTCATCCATTGCGAGCATCTGCTAAATCTACACTAAGACTTATTGTGGCTAAAAAGTCACAGGTGAGTTGGTGTAAATGGAGTAGGAAAGACCACATGTCTGGCATTTACTCCTGTTCAAACTGTTTTGGGGTTTCTAATCTCTCCAAATGAAAGGATAGAAAACAACATTTTTCAGCACAGATAACATGGAACATTGTACATCCACTGGTTGTTTTTGTAATTATTAGGACCATATAGTTTAGAGAATGTAGGATTCAAAAAAACTAAAAGTAACATTATAATGCAAGATCAAAATCACAGGGTTGCATAAAAGTGCACACTGAGAATGTTATGTGTTTGCAGATCTAGTTTACCTCATTATTGTTGAGATCCTTTTAATAAACAAGTAAAAAATTATCCCATAGTTTGTGATTTTAAAAAAGTAGATGTTACAAGAAAATCAGTGGTCAACTATGACCTCACAGTTCTTTTGAACAAATAGCATGAGATTTTCCAGACAGATAAATTTAATTTCCACCCATGATTGCAGAACAAAACAACAAAGCAAACAAAAACCACAACACCTCCTATAAGTTAGACTTAAAAACCTTGGGTACGCTTTCTTTCCTTAAACAACTAAGAAGAAACAACTGACAACTGCATTGTATTTATTGAGGCTTTGAGGACTCAAGCCACATCCTACCTCTTTGTTTGATAAATGAGAAAATAGAGGCATAAATTAGGCAAGTTGCTGACAAAAGTCACACAGGGAGTTGTTAGCAGCAAAGTTAAGGCCAGATGACAACCTGTGCAATTTACCAACCCTGCTGATGAAAAGTGTGTCAAGGTCAATGTAAAGTAATTTAAAAATATTATTGTCCTGTTTTGTTTTTACAAGAGTCTCCTTGTAAGGAATGTTTGCCCTCAGATTGTACAGCGTACAGTGTTAGAATTTGTTGTAATGTGTTTAAAACAACAAATGAAAATGTTTACTGAAGTGACCATTTATGAGCCCTGGGTTTGACTGGTATTATGAGACATACTCCAAACAGAAATTAAGGGAAATTTGAAAGCAAGGGAAGACTAGAGGAGAAGAAATTGGCTTTATTTTCACATGCTCTAGCTTTTGCAAAAGGCAGTAAAACATGAGATAAAGTGACTCATGGTCTAATTCTCAAGGTTTTCAGAACAGGAGACCACCTAAGCTAGGCAATGCTAGATTAGAGCTGAAATCCTGAACTCTGTACATAATGATCTTGTTTGACCATTCAGGTTCTGTTGTGTGGATCCAAGCAGCTTCAGGATAATAAATAAGGGGAGCAGTATCTAAAAAACAAGGACAATATATAATACTAAAAATGCCACTTCAAGAATCACACTTGACATCAAGCCTTAAACTCTCAACTCCTCAGAACAAAATCATATCAACATTTCTCCCTTTCTCATGCAACAATTAAGGCTACTTACGGATTGCTCCAAAGCTGCATCAATATTTTCAGCTGATTTCATTGATTATGGATAGTGTTATGGGAGCAGACACAATCTGTTTAGACTAGCACAGCTTGGAGGCAGTCCTGGTGGAACGTGTAGCCACATATCAATTAACCATAGATGCTTCTGAGAAATGTGTCATTGTGTAATTTCATTATTCTGCAAACATTCCAGCATAAGCTTTTAAAAACTCAATATTAATGAAGCACAACAGAAAAGGATGCAACAGAGAGACACAGAAAAGAAGAGATTTGTATAGCTGTTGCTGCAAAAGTGTAACGGTATAATGGTATATTGTTTTATGCTGACACTTTTTATAAGTAGAAAGAATATATTCTAAACTCACACCTATCACCTTGTCTGAAATTCTATATTGTTTCCATTGTTATTATGTTGTTTTGTTCATGTCTGTAAGTTTGTTAATATGTTCTGGTTCTTTTATCAATAAAATAAAAAAGTAAAACAATTAAAATTATTGTGAATATATAAATCATTAACTGAGTTGGTTATCATTTTCAGGTACTATTATGTACTATGCATAATCTAAAATGCTACAGTTATATCTGTACTGTGCAATAGGTTTGTTTACATGAGCATTACTACAAACACATGAGTAATGTTTGCCACAATGAAAGAATGGCTACAATATCACTATGCAATAGAAAAATTTCAACTCCAGGGAGTACTGCTGTGTATGTTGTCCACTGTTGACCAACATACCAAATGTGTAACTGTGAAGGAAGATGAAAAGTAATATGAAAAATTGAGGTTGCATATAATGGTTTCAGATTGTTAACAAAATCTAAATGAATACTTAACTCTACTTTGAAATTGCCTAAAAAATTTGAAACAAAGACATCATTAACAATGTTAGTGTAGGGGATGTCAGGTCCAAAGCTATGAAGGATCTGAGGTGTCAGATACATCTAAACTGACAAGTTAGCAAGGTACTATTTCTTTCACCATCTTTCTGCATGGAAGTCTTGGACTTCTGGAGCTTGAATGGAACTATTTACTCATAGAGCAATCCTGCCAGCTACAGTTCACACTGATCCAGTTCCCATGGTCCATAGCACAACACAGTAGATCCAGATGGCACCTGGATATGCACAAGGATTTGCACCACAGGGCAGGAGTTGCAAAATAAGGAGACTTGCAGTATAGTATGGGTTGCAAGGCCTACCCCTCTTTCCACCCGGGGGTGGAGAACCAGAGAGGAGGGCATTTTAGCATAGGTAGTTCTAGAAATGCAAGCAAATGTCTCCAGAGCAATACGTAATTTCTTGCTTCCAAATTATGCTTCTTATTTAATCCTTCTTCTCTGGCCATGCCGGAACATGAAAATATTCATGGAGAATAAATTGTTGGCCACCTGTTTTGAAAGAGGTGTTGGCTCACCAAAGAAACCGAAAATCAAAGCTAGATGATATACTCTTAGAAGACAAAGAGGATTTGTATGTTTCTCTATTATATATTTTATAATTTAGTGTTGTTTTATAAATAGATAATATTGAAATATAGAATAAAGCCACATAGTTGATCTCACTCAGTTTATTATAGTTTATATTTTGAACATAGGAAACATGGAATTCAATAGAAAAATCAATTCTTTGTTTTCCTCTATTCCTTTAAAACCTGCTTACTTTCTGATATTTACCTTTAGCTCTGGGTTTTAAAAAACGTACGAATTCATATTTCTCTAGCATTCAAAACAAAAATGTTAGATTTAATAAAAATAAAGTTTAGATTGCAATTTTACTACTGTATTACAATGTTAAATACTCTGAAATCATATGTTGCCAGCTTTATTTAAAGTCACAGATATCCCTTCCCCTCTCATGTAAAACTTGGTAATGTGCAACCAATGAGTCTCAGAAGAGAGAAATAGCTGCCTGCTCCTTTCTTTGTCACCATTTCTGAAATTTACAAAACATTTTCTTACTTCCCAGTAGTTATTGAAAATTTCTGAAATTTATAAACACATCTTATTTCTCCAAAGATGTAGCTGGGTGAAAAATGAAACAAAAATGAGCTGGCATTTAAAAAATCTCTCAGATGCTTTCATAATTTTGGAAGCTAAAGATGTTTACAATTAAATTTAATCTTATGTGACACTCTGTGTGTATGTGTGTGTGTGTGTGTAGAAGACTCCTCCATAGATAATTATTTTCGAACTCTTTTAACTGCATTCACAGGACCCCTTTAAATAGATACTTTAATTTTCCTTCAGGGCTTAAACATTTTGACATTAACTTCAATTTTTGCCTGTTGTACAACTGCTATACTCGATCCCATTCCTTTGCATTTCCTTATCTGTCTCATTTGAGATGGGAATGTTTATCTTGTGCCATTATATTTTGGAAGTGAGTTTAACTTTATAATTGTAGAGGGACTCATAGCAAAGAATTTGCCTTAAATCTCAGATGAGTCTTTAGACTTCAGACTTTTCAGCAATGATAAAACTCTTAGGATACTTAGACCCCTAAATTAAAAAAACTCAGACCTCCCCAAATTCAAAGTCTCAATCCAAAAATGGGCATCTGAGATGATTACATACTTCTAAGATGAAGAAATACAAATGGCAAATAAAAACCTGAAAAATGTTCAACGTAATTGCTCATTAGAGCAATGCAAATTAAAACAACACTGAGATTTCATCTCACCCCAGTAAGAATGCCTGTCATCAAGAAATCAACCAATAACAAATGCTGGACAGGCTGAAGGGAAAAAATTCTCCACTGTTGGTGACAGTGGAGACTGGTGCAACCCCTTTGAAAATCAGTCTTGAGATTACTCAAATATTAGGATCAGAGGTTCCATTTAACCCAGCCATTCCCCTTCTGGGTATTTTCCTAGAAGAATTTAAAACATTGTAACCCAGTGATATATGTGTACCCATGTTTATAGCAGCAGAATTTGTCATAGCAAAATTTTGGAAATAACCCAGATTTCCATTAACTGAGGAATGGATAAGAAAAATGTTGTAGTATTATACAATGGAATGCTACTCAGCTATAAAGAAAAATGTGGGGCTTTTACAGTTAAATGGATGCACTTAGAGAACATACTTAACAGTGAAATAAATCAGATCCACATGTATAAACACCATATTGTCTCCATAGTATAAGAACCTGAAAAAGAAAATAAAACTGAAAGATACAATAGATATTGTGAATGGGAAAGGAACTGCTTCGTAGGAAAGAACAACTTGGAAGAGGGACAGAAGAAAAGAAAGAAGGAAGGGAAATTTTATAAATATATATTATATATTTATATTTATATACATACACACACCCACAAGATAGGTAAGCTGATCTCATTACTAATTTCTATTGGTTTATTGAAAGGAATAGTTAATGTTTAATTGTTTGACCAATGTGCATACCTATATCTGGTAATCTCAGCAGCTACGTTCAAGATAACAATAAGTAATAGGATAACCATTGTTGATTTCCTGTCATCTTGTTTTGAAATTCTGCTTTGTTTTTGTAATTTTTGTGTTGTATAACTTTGTGTTTTGTTTTTGCCATTTTTGTTTTTGGTCTTTTCTCTTTAAAATAAAAAAAAAAAACCTGTTAGAATATTGTCAATTCTCAAGTACTGGACCACATGCCTTTCGTTCAAAAGGATGTGAGTGAGTACTTTGGGGGCCGGGGTAGAGTGTTATGGCTTGTATCTATATGCACGTCAAAGCCTCACGTACTTGTAGATAGGGTTTTTGGAGGGGGCGGAAACTGTGGTGTATAGTAACTAATGAGACTAGCATGTTTCTGGGTATGGCTGAATGTATTTACTGGAGTTTGTAGCCTCATCCTGCATACTGTATGAACTAAAAGCTCCTGTTAGGAATAAAAGAGAAAAACAGGTTCTCTTCCTCTGTTTCTGTTTACTCTCCTCTGCCTCCCACATCGTGAATTATTTCTCTTCTGTGCTGACATTCTTCCATGCCCCGCTGCCTTGGAGCCAGCTGACTATGGACTCAAACCTCTACAGACTGTGGGACAAAATCAACATTTTCTCCTCTAACTTGTGGGTGTCATATATTGTGTCGCAGTCACAAGAAAAGTAAGTATGACAACATCACTCTCTAAACCTTAATATCCTAATGTATCAAGAGGAGAAGAAACTGTTTTTCAGGGTTTTTATAAGAATTCAAGAGTCTCATTGTAGATAACAATGGGCACCACTGGGTGTCCACAATGGATCCATGTGGCTAAAGTGAAACACAGGTCATTCTGCCATCATAGCAGGTATATTAAAGTGATGACAATGAAATCTGTAACATTTTGCTTGAGTAATAAAAAATGCTGACTTTAAATATTATAAATGAAAGATTGAATAATAATATAGAATTTTAATGATGAGCCCCAATATCAATTATTTGTACAATTTGACTTCTAGACTCCTAGAATAAATTGCCGGAAGAAATTTGGACCTATGAGGTGCTGGAGATATAGCTCAGTGGAATAAGTGCCTGCCTGGAAAGCGCAAGATCCTGAGTTCAATCCTCGGTACCGGAAAAAACAAAAAGAAAACCAAATGAATGCAGTTCTCCTTAGAAATTTGGACCTATAGCCCAGGGAGTTTTGAAACTGTCATTGTTTGTCTATAATTCAGGTGGAGATAAAAGTTTGTGGGCAGATGAGATGACTCGATTAAGTATCTGTGCATTTACAGGGGCCATCTCCAAGAAAAGAGCCTCATTAAGGTGACTTTGATGAGTACAGAAGGAATTTCATGTGAAATTTCTTAAATAAAAATTTACTTCACTAAAAACAAGTACATGTATGTTTGATAAATCCTGGTACAAAGGAAACATGCAGAAATATTGGTATTTTCCTGTCACTGACTCCTATAAATTGAAATTCTAGTATAAGTTTCAATATAAATTTAGAATCACATCTCCATTTTGTCCTGCTAATCTTTGAGTGACAATTTTTTAACAGTAAAAATTGGGATGGAGAGAGAGGCAAAACAAGAAAAAAGTTGAGTATTTTGTTTTCTAGATTATTACCAACAAGTAATTCATTAGGGCTTGTACTAGGAATTGAGACATTGGAAAACACTATGTGAAAAAGATCCATAATGACATGTATTTTGCATTTATTTATTTATGGGGATAAGGTCTCCACATATAGTTCAGGATGGTCCTGAACCCACTGTGAAGTCCAGGCTGGCCTCAAACTCATGGTGGTCCTCTTGCCTCAGCCTCTTGAGTGTTGAGATTGTAGGCATGCACCATCACACCAGGCTATGACATGTATTTAATCTAGAATATATATAAATTGTAATGAAAAAGAATTAAAGCAATGTTTTGAGAATAAAATGTCTCAAAACTCCAAATTTATTAAGTGAATAATTTAGGCATTTAAAATTTGAGCATTTATATTGATATATCAGTTTATGAAATATTTAGTTATTATACTGCATGCTGAATACAGGAACCAAAAAAGCTATTCAAACTGTAACATAGGATGATCGTTTCTAGTTAATAGTATTTTAAAGAAAAATTTCTACAGAAAGGAAATTCAGGATATCTAAATAAGGATTTTATACACTCTGACATGTAACAGATTATTTTTGGGACCTACTGTCATTTTCAACTTGTATACAAGATAGTAATAATTAACTTCCAAATAGTGATATTTTTATATTACAATACATGTGAATGGGATCTGCACAACAGATCTATTGAAGAAAATATGAGATGCTGTATTTCTCTTTAATAAAACTGTACAGCCTTTTGGTTAAGAGGTGAAATATTTGACTTTGACTAGATTTCATTATGTAGTGACAAATAAAGACAATCTTTTCCTATTTAAAAGTCTTTGTTTTGTGTTCAGACCACTATTAAGACCAACAATTATTTATTGCAGAGACTTTAATTTGAATGAAAAAAAGCTTTTAGTTTGTAAAGATTTTCCCAAATACAAAGAGCTGATAATATATCCAAATGTATGATTTGATATATTCTATTTATGAATATAAATATGTATATGTATATTTATTCTGCATAATTAAAGAAATGGTGAAAATACTTTATTTTCATTATTTGAAAACAATATACTCAATTTGTTTATCCTGAAGTGGTATCACTGTTTAAAAATAATTTCTTCATTATAGGCTAATACTATTTTAAAGTATTTAACACTTGGACAATAATATAAAAATATTTATTATATACAAATAAAAATAAATTCAGTTGGTCTTTAAATTAGTACTTTATAAGAGAGCTATTTGCAGTAATGGAAATGTTTCCTCATGTGCAATATGGTAACTAGTAATCACATGTGAATTCTGAATACTTTAAATGGAGCTAGTGTTCTTGAGGAGGTGAATTTTAATGCTATTTCATCTTAACTATTTCACTTTTAAAATTTTAAAAATAATATTTGTATTTTTAAAAGTTAATATTTGCCTTACAGGAAACAGAAAACAAGAAGAAAAGAACAAAGTGATTTGCAGTCATAAGCAGCTTAGCGGGATGCTTCCTTCCAGGTCCCACGTGTACATATACAGCATGTCATTTCATGTGACTGAGATTGTACAGTGTGCATCATGTTTTTCTACACATCATGAATATTCATCAATTAAAAGTCCCAAAGCTACAAGAGCATTTTTTAACCACCAAGAATACACTACATTAACTCAATCTGTGAGAAGAAATTGCATTCCTGCCTTTCTTGGGGACAAAAATTTCACTGAAGACAAAAACAGCAACGGTCCTCTAGACAGAAATATTGGCAAAGTTACAATTAAATAGTGCATTCTCTCAATGCTCAATTTAAATTAAGACATAGAATAATAGAGTACACTACACATGTATCTGAGAGTAACGGGCTCCCTACGATTATGGTAGTAGCAGAAAGGTGTCTTCTCATTGAGTTACTAAGATATTCCTATAGCACAACTAGAAGACATTCACTCATTAAAGACTCTCACCCAAGAGTAACCCTGAGTACAGCACACATTCCTCCTTGTCTGATTCTGATGCCCCACTGCTGCCAACATAATGACAAGCACTGATACACAATGCCCAGGTGCTGTGTAACAACTCCAAGTCTAAGGTGCATCTTTTCTATTAACTATGACAAAAAAAAACATATTGATAAGTTGGCTAACTCACTATCTCTCCTTTTTATCGTACATTGTCACCTTATGACATCTGTAAAGCTTAGATGTCATGTAGCAGAGTATGAAAGTTATGTATAATAAGCCCAAGTACCTTAAAAAATGCACACACAGATCTATGATTATAATCTAAAGCTATCTTCCACACATGGGGATTATAGCAAAGAACCCTTCCCCTTCCCCTTCCCCTTCCCCTCACCCTCACCCTCAGCCTTACCCTTTCTTTTCCCTCCTCACTATTTCAGAGACTAAGTTCAGACCACACCTAGCTCTAAGAGGTGGCTTTATAAAGGTCACTTTTAGAAAAAACAAGAGCATTTATATAGGAATATTTTGCTACTTCTAACACAGTTTGATCACTGGAACTTTGTTTTTTGTCTTTTTGAGACAGGGTCTCGCTATGCAGTTCAGGTTGGCCTTGAGCTCACTTTGTAACACATGTGGGTCTTAAACTTGCAAAGATCCTCCTGCCGCAGCCTCCTGTGTGCTGGATTTACAGATGTGCACCACCATACCTGGCTAGGACTTACTTTTGATAACCAGAAATATTAACCAACACAGAATAATGGCTTGACAATTGGAACTCACTTAACAGCCAAAGATCACTTCTTTTCTGCATTAGCCCCCTCCCAACCCATGAGCAGTCAGCACACAGTGCAACATTGGCTTTGACCATTCCATTCCAAAAATCCAGTCATGCCTGTTCAGTAACAGAACATACTTAAAGGGCTTTATTTTAGCCTGTTACTTTCACATAGGTGAAGTTCAAATATCTGGGAATTGTAGATGTTTCCAATATGAATTTCAATTTCCCATTACAGGTATATTGACTTTGAATAAATTGTACACATGTACTTAACAAGGGCTCTAGTTTTAAATTGTCATATAAATAGGAACATTCTTGGCTAGAACCTTTTTCCTTTTTATCTTTATTAACCCAGGGGGCAAATCATTCATATATGATGCCTAGAGAGAACTTTAACAAGTCTTTTCTCTCCTAAGTGGTTTTAAGAACCATCTTTCTTAGAAATTTTAACACAAAATATACTAAGCATGTTAGGTTGCTAATTTTACCCTTGTCACACACTGGCAATTTCTTTTAACATCCAGAAAGTCTAGGAGCTGTAAATGGGAGCACTTTGTTCTTTGCACACAGCTATATGCATAGTAAAGAAAAACAAAATGTAGTGACATAAGGTACAGAGGATATGAGTTTTGCATTTTATTTTCTTCCTGTCTAACCCAGCACAAATATATGTCCCATGCAAATTAGTGCATTCATCATTCTGTTCCTTAAGAACAGAGTTTCATTATTAATTTTAACAAAGGATGAATACCAGAATATGTTATTTGACTATCTCTACTTTTAACATATTTTGTGCACTTGGATATATAGAAAGACTAGATGCTTCAAATATGGACTCCAATTTCCACTTTATACAGTAGAGTGAATCTACACATGCGACAATGATTCTTTTTGAAAGTAGCCCTTAAGTAGCAGCATTTGAACCAGAAAATTTCATTTCTTGCAATTCCTTTTCTCCTAGTATCACATAGGATTTAGGAACATGTGTCACTCTAATGTGATTTTAGAATAACATTTCAAAATTCCTTTGCAGAAGAGAGCTTTTCTATGAATTTTTGTCCAAAGTACACAAAATGTGTTAGTTTATTAACTCTACCTTTGTCATACATAGGCAACCTCCTTAATATCTAGAGATTAGATATTCTAAGATTATGATGCACTTTTCCAGTATATAAGCAATATTACTATGTAGCAAATTTAAGCTAAATGCATGTAACATAAGGGCAGTAAGCCAAAACATTCTAGCATAGACTCACACCACACATTTGCAATTTTTCCCCTCCATTTCCCTTCATCCAAAGAACAAGCACAGGCAGCAAACTATTCAAAGGTGGTTTAACCATATTTCCTCTCAGTTTTCTAAGGCAATTTACTAAAGTGTTGCCGCACTACTTCTACTTTTAAGTACATCAAATACTTCTGCATATCCAGAACTAGATTTTTCACGTAAGAACTTGTTCACTATTTGTTCAGCAGTAATACATAAGGTTATAATCTGAAGTATTTTCTAAACATGACAATTTTGGCCTTGAAAAATTTCCTCCTCACTTCCATCCCTCTGCCTTCAAACCAGTTGAAAAGTTCAAGCATGTGAATTGCTTAGAAATGTTTCAATCCAAAGTTCATGTACAAAGGGCAAGGCTTTCCATGAATTCCAACACAAAGTGTACAAAGGATGCTGGCCTTCCTAACTACACTGGCAAGTATTTTTAACACCCAGTGATTAGAGGGTGCAAACTTTGCACTTATTTGCCAATTACACATACTATAAACACAACAGAACAAAACCCACAAAACACCCAGAAAAGTGATTTCTGAAAATGTTCAAACACAAACACACTAACATTCTACCTTTCAAAACTGCTTTCCTGAAGTAGTCTGACAATTGCATTCCCAAAGGCAGCATTCCATTTCAATTTTAACATGAAGATACAATAGTTTCTCAGTACAGGAATTTAATTTGTTCCATGATTTTTTAAAATTTAAGTGAGTCTATTGGAACAATTTAGATACACGTAATGATCACACTCATTATAGGAAATTTGCATCTGTACATATACATGATGTATCTTTATTTTTTTTTTTTTCCGGTACCAGGGATCGAACTCAGGACCTTGCGCTTGCCAGGCAAGTGCTTATGCCACTGAGCTATACCCCCAGCCCCTACATGATGTATCTTGATTCCTCTTTTTAACCACTAATATCCCCTCTTGCCGCCCCTCCCCTCTACAATTCACAAAATACTGTTTGCATTTTATCTTTCTTTTCTCAATATTTTCTGTTCCCTTCCTTCCTTTCCCCTTAATCCTTCCCTAGTTCCTTTTCTTTTTAAGCAGTTTCTTCCTATTCCTTACAATGTCTATTTTACATTTTGGTTCTTATTCACACTTTCAATTTCTCACACCAGAGGGAGAATGTGATATTTACACATGTACATCTAATTTATTTCACTTATGATTATAGTCTCAAGGTCCATCTATTTAGCTATAAATGTCTCAATTATACCCTCCTTTATACCTGAGTAATATCCATTATATTAAAAAGAAATACTATTCCTCCATTCATCAGTTGATGGGCATTTGGGTTGTTTCCAAAATTTAGCAATTACAAAGTGTGCTGCTACAATAATGGGTGCACATTTATTGCTGTGGTATAATGTTTCTAATTCTTTCAAGAAAATGACAAGGGGAATAGCCGGGTGTAATGGAAATTCTAATCCCAGTGTTTTAAGGAATCTCTACACCTATTTTTGCAGTGGTTGCACCAGGCTACACATTCACCAACAGTGGAGAAGTGTTCCTTTTACCCCACAGTCCCTCTAGCATATTGTATTGATTGATTTTAGTTAACAGCCATTCTTTCTAGAGGAAAAAGGAAGCTCAGTTTTTCAGTTTGCATTGTTTGACTGATCAGTGATGTTGAACATTTCTTCATGTATTGATTTGCTGATTGTACTTTCTTTGAGAAATGTCTATTCATTTTAGATGCCCATTTTTGGACTGGGTCTTTGAATGTGGGGGACTGATGTATTTTAAATTCTTTATATGTTCTAGAAATTAGTCCTTTGTCTGAGGAAGAGTTGGTAAAAATTGTTCCTACTTTGTGGATTGTCTTTTCACTTTGTTGGTGACCTTTTCTCTGTATAACTGGTTTTCAATAAAATGAGATCCCAGTTGTTGATTCTTTGTGATGATTCCTGTGTAACTGGTGTTTTGTTAATAAATTCTTCGCTTACACCCATGTCTTCAGTCTTCTACTTATTCCATCTTCCATCAGATTTAATGTTTTTGCATAAATATTTAGATCTTTGATAGATTTTGATTTTAGTTCAGTGCATGATGATAGACATGGGTCTAGTTCTAGTCTTTGGTCTTTGGCAAGTGGAGGAGCAGTTTTTCAGGCACTGTTTAATACAGAGGCTGTCTTTCTTCCAGTGAATGTATTTGGCCCTTTTGTTAAATATCAGGTGGCTGAATGTGCTTGGAGTTGTTTCTGCATCTTCTAATCTGTTCATTTGAAGCTTAGGTCTGTTTTTGCCAGTTGCATATTGTTTTTATCACAGTAGCTTTGTAGTATATTTTCAAGTCAGGGATTGTGACTTTCCCTGCCTTGATAACAAGCTTAGAATTGTTTTTGTTTTTCTAGGTCTGTTCAGGTTCCAAATGAAGTTTAGGAATGCTTTCTCTAGTTTCTGTGAGGTATTTTAATGCTATGTTGATTGAGATTACATTAAATCTGTATAGCAATTCTGGGAGTATGGTCATTTCAATATATTGGTTTTTCCTACCCAAAATCGAGGGATATTTCTCCATTTTCTGATATATTTTTCATTCTCCCTTTTCAGAGTACTGTAGTTTTCAATGTAGAGATCTTTCACTTCGTTTCTTAGATTTATTCCTGTAATGGTTGATAAACTGTGTAAAACTGAGAAGTCTAGAAGCTTAACTAAGGAACTTAGCGGTTTTATATCCTAGGGTATGGGGACATGCCCTTATTGCTCTAGTATATTTTTCATTGTGTCAAGTTGAGAAATTTAGATTTCACTAATTGACTCATCAGGCAGCCAGTCTTCACTTTGTGAATGTTCTGAATGTGTGCAAGGGGAAGCCGTTGATGTGGTGTGAAAGCTACATTCACACTAAGGGTGATAGTCTTCACACAATATAAAGGAGGAGAAGAAGCTTGCCTCTCCCCTTTTTGCTCTTGTTACTTTTGCTGTCTTATACCACCATAAATGGTTGCCCTTCTGCTATGTCGTTTCACCTCGAAACCAGTTGATTATTGAATGAAACCTTCACAAACTTTGAGCTACAGAAACCTTTCCTTTCTTAATTTTGAGTGTTTGGGTATTTTGTCTCAGCAATGAAAGAGAAGCAACAAATATAGAATTTTGGTACCACAGAATTGGGGTCATTGTTGTGTCTATATTTGACCATCTGGATCAAGAAACTTTGGGACAGGCTTGTGGGAAGAATTTGGAAAGCTTTGAAGAGGTCTCCTGAAAGAGTAGCCCTGGAACACCTTTGGCTGTTCTGTATGAGAAATTCTGGCCAGAGCTCAGAAGACAAGAGGGCTAGTAGAAATCCATCCAGTAAAGATCAGGCTTGAGAGGTTTCTGTTAGAAAGAAGGACTGAGTTGCTTTGGGAGTCCAGACATCTGTGTTATGGCTTGACGGACAATTTGTCTGCATTTTGCTCCTGTCCAGAGTCTGCCTGAGACTGAGATTAAGGGCAGTGCACTAACTAATGTGACATAAGAAATTTCAAGGCCTTCTAATACTGAAGCTGTGGCGTGGCTATTGTTGGGGGCTGTTAGCCAGATTTATGCTGTGAATCAAGAGCTCAGAGCCCAGCAGGATGATTCAAAGCATTGTGAGTCTGGCCAGAATGGAAGCTTCAGTGAAGTTGTGGACTACAAATATAGCAAAGAGGAGATCTTGATTGTTGAAAAGGAACAAGAGAATGCCAAAGGTGGTCTGAGGACATTAAGCAGCAAGTTCCCACCCTTTGGAGCCTCAAAACTACAAAAGTGAAAGATTTTGCTTTGAGGAGAAAGGTTCAGAGCACTATTTTCCAGAATGTTTGTAGCATGGAGAATTGGATTCAGAGTAGGCAACAATCCAGGCACTTGCCCCCTGTAGCCAAGGCTACTCCTGCTCCTGGCAGCAGAACTTGATGTCATCCACATGGCACTGAATTTATGTACATACAGAATGGAAGAGTTGTAGGGTTCAGAAGGCTTTGATCCTGATTTTAGAAGGCCTAGGAAGTCAGGGAATGTGTCGCTGAGATGGCAGGGTGTGAAGCTGTGAGGTTGAAGCCAAAGATGAAGAGGAAACCCCAGAAGTTTGGAAAAGCCAGAAACATGGATTGTCTCGGGAAATCTGCAAAGATAGAGCAAAGCCAGCCAAAGAGAGAAGCTGTGAGTGTTATAACCACTGGATGGTAGCCTGCATACAATATAAGGGAGAAATCTGCAAAGAGAGAGCAAAGCCAGCCAAAGAGAGAAGCTGTGAGTGTTATAACCACTGGAAATGCCATAGGAGTGGAGACACTCAAGGCTTTTGGAGCTCACAACTTGTCAAAATTATCTTAGATGCTGCACATGGAACTACAGCACTTACTGTTTGCCCTGAGGTTTTTGGACTTGCTTTTGTTCCAATCCTTTATATCCCCCAATTTTTAACTTTTGTAATGAATATATTATCTTGTGTTATTGAATGCTGAAAATGTTTAACTTTTCATTTGTGTAGGGGCTTGTAGCTAAGAGTTTGCCTTACATCTCAGAGTTGGCTTAGGAATTAGACATTTTAGCAATACTGAAACTCTTAGGAATTTGGCAATGCTTTTACATGCAGTAAATGTTTTCTCCATAAAAGACTGTGCATGAATCTTTGGGGGGCAGTGTGAAATGTGGTTCTAACATTATATAATGTTAATAGACTTAAATTATTCTTAAGGATTGTTAAACCTGGGTTATAATGTTCAAATTGTGAAATAATAATAATATGCACTGTTTTTGTATCTCATTTAAAGAAAAGTAGTTGATGCATTGTGTCAGCTCAAGTCTATAAGCTTAACTAAGTAACTTGCGTTTTTATATCCTAGGATGTAGAGCACATGGCTTTACCATTCCAGGATGCTGTTCATTGTGTCAACTTGAGATGTTTAGAAGGTTCACTAATGACTCAACAGGGTGTTAGGGTCCTCACTTTGTAAACATCCTAAACATGTTCAAGAGGAGGGCACAGAGATGGTACGAATGCTACACCCACCCTAGGGATGGTAGCCTGCATACAATACGAGGGAGAAAAAGAGGCTTGCCCTCTTCTCTTTGATCTTGTTGCTTCTGTTGTCTTCCAGCACCATGAACAGTTGCCTCTGTGGATGCCACCTTGCCTTATAGCCAGCTGATTATGAACTGAAACCTCTATAAACTGTAAGATAAATAAACCTTTCCTTCCTTCATTTTGTGTATCAGGTATTTGGTCTCAACAAGGAGAGAAAAGTAACTAAGACAATTCCTAAGAATTTTATTTCATTAATGCTCCTGTAAAAGGTGTTGTTTCCCTAAATTTCTCTGTTAAATCTCAAAATCTTTGGGTGTAATATTTGGGATCTTCTATGTAGAATAGCATGCCCTCTGTAAATAATGACATTTTCAATACTTCTCTTCCTGTCCATTCCTTTTACTTCTTTCTCATGTCTAATTTCTGTAGCTAATGTTCCCAGAATTATATTGAATAGTAGTGGTAATAGTGGATACCCTTCTCTTAGTCCTGATTTTAGAGTGAAAACTTTCAATTTTTGAACATTTAGTATGATGTTGATTGTTGTTTTGTCAAGATGCCTTTTCCAGATAGAGACAGAGAGAATCTATTCTGATTTTCTTTAGGGCTTCTTATCATGAATGAGCACTGGACTTTGTCATATACATTTTCTGTATCTATTGAGATGATCATGTGATCTTGTCCTTTCCCCTGTTGCCACGGTTTACAATATTTACTGATTTGTGGGTACATTGAACGATTTCTGCCTCTCTGGGATGAATCCTACTTGGTTATATTGTGTAATCTTGATGATTTGCTCCACTCTGTTTCTCAGTATCTTATTGATTATTTTTATATCTATGTTCATTGGAGAAATTGATCTTCACTTCTCTTTTTTGTTTGGATCATTTTCTCATTTTTATATCAAGGTAGTACTTACTTTCAGCAGTGAACTTGGGAGTATTCTTCCCTTTCAGTTTCATTAAAGGGTTTGAGGAGTAATGGCATTAGATCTTCTCTAAAATATGGAAGAACTCAGGAATGAAGGCATTAAGACCTGGGCTTTTATTTTGTAGTAGGTTTTAAACTACATTTTCAATTTCGTTGACTATTACTGGGACATTTAGAAATTTTATACCTTGATTCAGCTTTTATAGTCCTAAGTACCTAGGAATCTGTCCATGTCCTTTGTGTTTTCCATTTTATTAGAGTAAAGTTTCTCCAAGTAGGTATTTATGATCTGGATTTCTGCAGAATCTATTTTGATTTTACCTTTGCAGTCCAAATTGCATGAATTTTAGATTTACTTTCCTTTTCTGATAAAGTTGGCTAAGGGTTTTCACTTTTATTTAATCTTTCAAAGAGTGAAGTATTTGTTACATTGGTTGTTTATATTGTTTTCTTAGTCTCAATTGCACTAATTTCCAGTCTGATCTTTATAATTTCTTCCCTTGTATGAGCTTTGGACTTGACTTGCTCCTCTTCTAGAACTTTGAGGTTCAACCTTAAGTTGCTTTGTTGAGCTTGTTTTGTTTTCCTAATATAAGAATTCACCTCTATAAATTTCATTCTAGGACTGCTTTCATAGTGTCCCATAAATTTGCCATGTTGTATCTGAATCATAATTTAGTTGTACATATATGGTTTTGCTTCTTCTTTAATTTCCTCTGTGTCCCATTGATTGTTCAGTAAAGCATTATTTAATTTCTGTGTATTTATGGAGTTTTTGTGTTTTCTTTCGCTATTGATTCTCAGTTTCACTGCACTATGGTCACATAATATGCATTCAATCATTTTAATTCCTTTACATTTACTTAAGCATGTTTTGTGGGCCAGTATGTGGTCTGTTTTGTAAAATGTCCCATGCACAGCTGAGAATAATATATACTCTGATGTTGTTGGGTGTAACACATTGTAAATACCTACTAAATCCATTTGTTCATAGGTTTGGTTAACTTGTGATATTTCTTTGTAGGTTTTTTGTCTAGTTGGTCTATCAATTTTTTGACATTGTTTGGTTAATGTCCTCCATTATAATTGTGTTAGTATCTTTTTGACTTTTCATGTCCATTAACATTTGTTTTATACAGTTGGCTGCTTTTGTATTTGGTGCATATATAGTTATTTCTTCTTTGTTTTGTCCCTTAATAAAAATGTAGTGAACATCTCTTTTGATCAGTCTTGGCTTGAATTTCACATTGTCTACATATAGAATAGCTACCCTTGCTTTTTAGAATTTCTTTTGCATGGGGTAGTTTTCCATCCTTTGACTACAGTCTATGAGTCACTTTTTGAGTTATATGTATTTATTATATGCAGCATATTGTTGTATCTAACTTCTTGATCCATTCTGCTATTGTATTTCATTTTATTGGTGAATTGAGACCATTTATGCTACGGTTTCTATAACATATGTATTGGCTTCTCCTTGTCATATTTTTTTCTATTGTTGACTTGTCTTTCCCTTTTCTTTAATTGCTTGCCCTGACTACTGGCTTCTTTCCATCCATGTTCTTTGAATTGTGCACATTGTTATCTTTTTCTAGGATATCTTTCAGAACACATTATAGAGCTAGTTTGGTGGTCATGATGTTCTTAATTGTTCTTTGTCATGGAAGTAACTTATTTCTCCATTAATTCTTTTTTTTTTTTTTTTTTTTTTTTGGCAGTACGGGGGATCGAACTCAGGACCCTGCGCTTGCTAGGCAGGCACTTATTCCACTGAACTATATCCCCAGCCCCTCTCCATTAATTCTTAATAATAGTTTTTCAGGGTAATTCAAATTGTGTTGGCAGAATTTTTTTTCAGGACTTGGGCTACTTTATTCCAACCTCTCTTAGACTTAAGGATTTGTGTTGAGAAGTCTGCTGTGATTCTGATTGGCTTCCCATTATAGGGGTTTTCTTTTTCTGTAATAGCCTTTAATAGGCTGTTCCTGTGCTCAATTTCTGGAATTTTGATTATTATATGTGTTGGTGTAGATTTATTTTGCTCATGGCTAATTGGCATTCTATATGGTTAATTTATCTGTACAGCAAATTATTTTTCCATATTTGGGAAGTTATTTTAACATTACTTCTGGGAACAGATTTCACTTATTTATGCCAACTATTCTTTTTTTCGTTGAATCCAATCAATGTTGTTTTTCTTTGCATCATTTTGCAGTTTGGGATGGTTTTTTCATGATCCTTTGTTATTTTTAAGTGCTCTTTATTGTCACTAGTAATGACTTGTCTTCACTATCATTCATGTGATCTTTTAAAGTTTTAATGGAATTTTTAATTTCATGGATACATGTTTGAATCCATTCCATTGATTTCATTTCTTTCCTGTGTTGAGCAATCATAGTTTTCATCTTTTGCCCATGCTTCTTTTTCCTTTTAATCTACTTCTACTCTATCATTTTTTTTAACCTGGGAGATTATTTCTGATCTGATTTCCTCTATAGTCTCATGCACCTATTTTTTAATTTCTGTTGCTGTCACTTCAGAAATCTGAGACGTTTGGTTCCTATTTTTCCCTACCTCACCCACTGGACTTTTCCTGGGTGGGTTGGAGGTCTAGGGTTGTATTTTGATTTTGTCTTGTCATTTTCTGTTTTTTTAAATTATTTTCTGTGCTAATTCTTGTGAATTATTTATAGTAGATAGCTTTATCCCTAGTATCAAGGATTCCTTAGGAAGTATCTATTCTTCATAGGTGTTTTATAGATGTAGGATGTTCTTGGTTTTTGTTTCTGTGCCTGTATCTTACCTTCCCAATTTATTGAGGATGAGATGTTACTGTGTATTTGGCTTAGCACCCAGAACTTTGGTACTGGACAATAGTGGTGATTATAACCCCAGTAAATCACACTATGGTTATAGAATGAACAATTGATTACAGAAGGTATAATATCTCATATAATCTAGTACAACTAGCAGGAACAATATCATCAAGTACGGATTAGAAATTGACAAACTATTGTAACTATTAATTTGGTCCCTTTAACTATAGGGGTAAGGTTTACATTTACATAACAAAATCCAATATAAATCAGTAACTCGTATGGAAACAGTTCTCCTTAGTAATTTTACCCTGTGGTGGGGAAATTTAAGAAGGACAAGGTGAAAAACAGATAGATAAGTGAAGAGAGATATGGTAGAAGCAAGCCTGGAGGACAAAGGCTTTTTGACAAACCTTTGAGAAACTATAGAAGAGGAAAGGAGGGAAGGAATGAAGGAGTTTGCAAAAGACTATCAAAATGAACCTGGAAGACTAGAGGCAATGTTCACTCAAATAAAAATTCATAAAATCAAGAGAACTTGTTGAGGAATGGAGGGAAAAGATTAATAGAATAGAAGAAAAATAAAGTTAAAAATCTAAGTAGATAAACAAAAAGATAGAAAAAGCAAAATAAGACAAAGAAAAAATAAAAAAAAACTTCTTTGGTGTCCACAGTTCTATAGTAGTGGCCAAGTTAGAGAGCTCAAAACTGATGGGTAACCCCACCAAGCCTGTAGTAGGATTAGTACTGGGTATGGGGCTGATCTTGGCCTCTGGATGTGGAGGGTGGGGCCAGAGTTTTCAACCTGTAACTTTCCATATGTACCTTGGTGGCCCACCCATTCCTTACCCTTTTTGTCTCTGTGTCTCTCTCCTGGTGCTGTGGCATCCTCAGATGGAGACAGTCTGAGGCTGCTCCCAGTCCCATGTATAGTTGGTTCTCCGTGGTCCTTGCATAACCTCTTCTTTTTCACTGGCACTGGCATATCTCTGTCTCTCATGCCACATTTTGCAGGGAGGTGGGGGTTGGGTGGGATGCTCTGGGCTGACTCTCTGCTCATTATGTACCCCTGAAGTCCCTAATCATTTGTTATCACTAGATAACCATTACCCTGTCTAACAAAGGGGGAAAAAAAAACTGGTGGCTTGCCTGAGAGGAAACAGTTCACTAGATCCATGTGTCCTGGGAGAGTTTGTTGTTGTGCTGGAAAGTCCTGTTTGGAGCAAGGTAAAAGAGGTAGGGAACCTTATATCTCAAGTCTCTTGTGTGTGGCTTGAGTTAGCTTCACTATTTTATCCATCCATTTTTGGTTTTTGTTTCTTTTTCTTTTCTTTTTTAACACGTCCTTGTATGGTAGCCTGTTCTGTCTGCAGCTGGAGAACACAACAACATCCCTGTGTGCTGGATCAATGTTCCATTAAGTGCTGTATCTATATTTCATTTGATCTACAAGTCTCATTTCACATTGATTTTGTCATCAGGATGTATGTCCCTCCCTTTTTTCCAATTACCTGTGTTTTTAATTGATTGTTTTCTGAGTAGCTCTAACATGGCTCCTCTTCTACTCAACGAAGTTGAATCACCACTTGCAAAAAATCTATTCCATATTTTTGAAAATATTGTTGCATTTGTATTTGTGCAGAAATTGACTGTGATGTGTCCATAACCAATCAGAAAGTTCACAAACGAAGCTAAAGTTTGTCAAATGCTTCTTTTTGTGAACTAAAATGTTCACAGACAAAAATGTTCATGAGCCAAGATAAAACAGGATTCAATTTGTTTTATATATATATAAAATGTGATACATATAACGTTATATATGTGTATATAATGTTTTGAATAAACTACATGCATGTGATAATCGGTATGATTTGAAAGTGTCTTCAAAATGTGGGCATCCTGGCCTAGAATAATTGGCCAACCCAGTGAGCTACCATGCTGACATTTTCAAAGGACAATCTTTTCCAGGAATTTTAACACACAATATATAAAATTTTTAATTTACTACCTCCACTTTTGTTATACACTGGCAACCTCTTTCACTTCTAGGAAGGTTAGATGTTGTATATTAGGATTCCTTTGTGCTCTACATATCCTGCACACACAAATTAAAACACAATGTGCATACACAGGGACAAAGATTCCTCTTGCCTCACTATGAGAGCACTAGCACACCACTCATTCCATTGCTTCTCTGCATTCTCTGCGGTGCATAAACACAGTGCATAAACACAATGCGTATTACTCAGAAAGGATTTGGCTACTTCCTCCACAAACTAAAATTTATGTGAGTTTTGATAAGAAGCATTACAAAATTTGTCGTTGTATTACTATTCTTTACCATGTATCAGGCACTTGAGAATATCTAGAAAGCATAATCTAAATATCCAGAAAGACTGAATATCTAGAAAGCCTGAATATTTTTAAAAATACTGAACCTTAATTAATGTAAATTGGAATTTTACAAGTTTTATATAATTAGTCCTGTCCTTATTAGACAAAACAATTTTAAAAATCTGGACCCAATACCTGATGAGTTTGATGACCAGATTTATACATTATAGTGTAAATTAGTCATTAAATCCTTTTCATGATTTCCAAATCATTTGTTGACTTTTCACATTTGCTTAAAGGGATATCAGCAGATGAAACACATGCCTTTCTGATCTGTGATCTGACAAAAGGAATTACATTGTTTTACCTTCCGACTTTCCCAGTATCTCGTACTCTGTTACCGCCAGAGGGTGACCAGGTACACTGCCACCTGTCCTGAATGATATATACTTTGCATCAGGGAATCCCATAATGACCGACCTAGAAGAGATCTTGGGCATTTTAGATTATGCTTCTATAAAGTGACCTGCTTGTCACCATCTACATTGGCCCCACTGAAGTTGAGTTCCTTTGCATTAATGGACATACATTCATCTCCTCCACCTTAATGCACTTAATGAGTGCAGGCAGCATTCCTTAAAGGCTCTGTCAACAGCCACTGAGGCCAACAGTACACAAATTGAGCAGTACACACACAAAAAAGAAAAACAATAAAATAAATAAATAAGAAAAAGTAACTAACATTTTAATAATTGACGAAATTCATGTTTACCCTAATTGCTAACTATAAGGGTTTAGCAGATGAACTTTGTTAACATTACTCAGCACTTTAGGTATTATCAAGAAATTAGGTGGTACTGTGAAGTCACGACTTAAGAAATTCATACTCTTTAAGGAACTTCATATGATCAATGGTGGAAATAAAAAAAGAAAGAAAAACACGTTTACCTAGTTGAAACAACACCTTTTTGCTTTCTGTCCATATGACTTCTGTTTGGTTGATTTATTAATACATTTTGATCTTTTCTGACGTAGTTTAACATCTGTTCAATTATTATATTTTTAAAATTCATTTCCACAGCGTGTTTTCTGCTCCATCTTCCCTTTGTTCTCTTGGACTAATTGACTGATGTTGATTTCATTTGGGATGTTCAATACTAAAGGTTAAGTGGAGATTATGCAAGTGAAATAAGCCATCAGGATAAAATGGGGAAGTTCAAAGGGAAAATAATGGCAGAAAAGGTGTTCAGCAGAGACACTGAAAGAGTAGACAGAAAGTAAGAGGAAGATGCATATTTCAAAGTCTAAAATATTGCCTTTTCTGACTGACTTGATTGAGTTTTTCATAAACTTTTACCCTAACAATGCTCATCTGGTAAATATATCATTGGTACCTTAGATTTCCACAAGGAATCATAATACTGAAGTTGCAAAGTCAGAGATGATATTTCACTTTTTCCATTTTCTAATTGTATAATTGCAATATAATCTTTTAAGAGGTTGAATCCAATACTTTCTGAGTGAAAATTACCCTGTTTTTAGTGTTGAAAGCTGTCGCAGTGTCTCAAGTATCATTCCTGTTATGATTTTTGGATTTCAATTTTTCCTTCTTTCTTCTCTCTTTTATTTTCTGGAGAACTTTGAACAATCAAATAATGAAGAGAAATATAAGTTCTAAGATGGAATTTCATTTTTCTACATTTTCTTTTCATTACTAGAAATAGGACTATCAATCTAAGTGCTGGTATTCACTGCAGTTTTGATGAGTGTCAAGAAGTCTCTCCTACAGTGACAGTGAATAATTATTCAACAACGCCCCAAGAAAGACACACACATGCACACATGCACATTTGTGTACACACACACACAAACACATATAGCTAGTTCACTCAATATATAAAATTATAGGTCATTGTAACCACCAAATATATGTAGTTACAGGAGTTAATTACATCATTCTCCGTTTATATTGGATTTTATTAAAAATTAAATTATGCATTATTTATTAATATATGCTTTGTGAACCCTAATACATAAAGAGAGTATGTTATAAATTTCTTTTGCAGATATGTTTAGAAAAAGTCAATTGTACTGTTTTGAAATTGAAACTCCTAAGAATAGAAATTTGATTTTATTCACCAGAGCTTATTTTGTGTTTTTATTTCAAACTGAAATGTGATGAAATGATTTTATGAAATAAATTAGTACAGACAATGCTGGGAAAGAGAAAAAGGCAAAGGCAGCATAATATTTAACCGTGACCATGAAAACTACTCTCATGACTGCAACATTTTATTTTTTGTGTGTATTGTCATAAATAAAATACATCACAATCGCTAGAGTCTAAAACTTGGTCCTGAAATGTTAGAAGCTTTTCAACCTTTGTTTTTCCACTAACATTTTTTAAATAATTAGAACTTTCGTCTTGATATGAGATATAAAATTGAACAGAGGGCCCACAAAGCATCAAAGACTCTCTGTCCATTGCCTCATTCTATTTTGTAAAATATCTATCTCTGTATTTCCTATTATCCATCTTTCACTTTGCTTCTTAACCGTAGATATTTTATAACACAATACTGCTTATTGGTTTCCATGGAAAGACAAATATATGGAAGCATAAATATTTGGTATTGTATATAATTATAATATAAACTTCCCTCACACATACACAAACCTGTTTTATGTATGAGCTAACACTATTTTCCCCATTTGGTTGTAACATTTATATTTCTGCTAGGATTTTAATGAGCTCTGTAGCACAACCTATTGAATAAGACACTGGCAAATAAATATTTGCATATATATTGCCAACCTCCAAATACCTCAGGTAATTATTCAAATGAAGTAAAGAAGATTTTAATGGATCCACTTATTTCAACTATACTGATTATGTTTCACAGTAGTGACATGGGCCTCTTGTGGATTCTATGAATTAATACACGTCCAACAATGAACAGCCTCATCTTTCTCAAAGAGGGAGTTACTTTTTGTGTTTATGCTGTCACTTTATATGTAACAATTGAAAATTAATTCTACCTCTGTATAACTCAGCCAAATCTTGTAAATATCACTGAGAAGAAGTTTCAGTTGGCAATATGCTCCACATGCTGATTTGATTTGATGATACTTTAAAACCAACATGAACTTAAAGTATTATCAGGAAATCTGTGAGTGTGTGTGTAGTTGTGTATGTGGTTGTGTGTGTATTTCATGAGGATTTATGGAATCTTAATAAAGAGATTCTTTACCCACTTCACTCAATCAGGACTCTTTAAAAAGTAAGTTGTGAATATTCATTTATTGATTCATTTATTGACAAAAATAAAAACCACATGTATTAACAATGAAATACTAAGAACTGAACTATACTTTTTTTCTAAAATTAGTTCTTTTCATTTTGCATCTTCTTTCTAAAAGGGATTTATTTATCTTTTTCTTCAATTAAACAGTGATTTTTTAAGTAACAGGCTTTAGCTAACGTGGTTATGGCAACATTTAACAAATGATACTATATTCTTAATATGCTAGAGTATTTATAACAACATTTAATTAAGATATTTCAAATGAGATAATTTATAATAGAAAGTCTTTCAATATGCATTTTATATCAGAATTTTAAAATACAATTAAAGATGTTAAAGAAAATTTCAATTTATAGACCTTTAAAAATTGTATGATTCTCCTTAAATTTGGGTAATTTTTTATGTATAGTGTACCTATATAAATTTCATATCATATATTCTTCAATTTGTTGAGGATTTAATCATGCAATTTAATAAAAATATTTTTGAAAGCTTTACCATGAACAAGATCATATTCAAGTGCTAGGATATGATAATACTAGCAAAAGGAAAGTCTTGAGTGTAAGTCTTTACCACATCTTCAAGAGTGGGAAAAATGAAGTAATATTATTAGTTCTTATCCTGAAATTTCATTTTACTTATTTACTACCTGAAAATGAACTGCAGAATTTTTCAACCATGGTGACCCATTGTGCTAAATATTCAAATTAACCTTTCAAAATAGTTTATAGGAAATAACCTCTCACATGGTACTGACCCTTAAACTTGGAGAATTCCATAACAGGTATCAGATATTTAAGAACAAAGCAGTAAGAGTTTACTCCTTGAAATTATTCACTGATTCTTTTGTTCAACAAAAATTAATTATACAGCTACATAATGCACCAGGAAGAAGACATTTCCTTCTTATTCAAAAACTAAAATTTCATAGATCAGAATTACATAAACTATAATATAGCATAAAGTATTTTTTGCTAATCAAAGTCAAAAAAGCAACAGAAGCTGAGAAACACAGAAAGATACTAACTCAGTAAATAAATGTCAGTTAAATAAAATTACAGTGCTAAGAAATGATAATACTCATGATGAATTTTGATAATTAGCATAGAACATTGGTAGAGATAATTGTATGGAAGATTATTTTAAAAATCCCGGGAGAATGTATCATAACATCTTTTTAAAAATTCTACACATAGAATGTTAGTAGAAGCTTGGAATCGTTGAATTTGAAAATGTTACTCAGAAACTCAGCTTCTATTATGATTATCATTTTTCCTTAATTGGGCATGTATGAGCCAAAATGTTTGCTTAGTTATTTTGGTGGTTTTGTTTGTTTTCTTGGCTAGAGTTGCTGCAGAGTTGTAATTGTGATTTCAAATTCTTACCTCCACTATTCTTAGGTAACAGTGTAAATTGATTTTAAATTAGGTAATGATAACGCTGATTGTATATGAAGAATGTAGTAGATGATATAAGCTTGAAGGACTGAAACTACTTAAAATCTCCAGGATAATGCAAACAATAGATGCTGATCAACTAGAAAAGGTTTTGGGCACTTTGACAGTCCTTAAACAATATAATGTTGTTATTGCTGAAAGAGCAGAAGTTGTGTGAAAGATGCTCGGGAAATGACAGCATTAGGACAGGCTTATCAAGTAGATTTTCCTAGGCATGGTGAAAAAGTGAAGAGGAGAGCATGGTGCCTGCGTTATTCACATGAGCCCTGCATGTGATGACAATGTTATGAGAGGGTGCCTTGGGTTACCTTTAAGTGTCCTCAAAAGTTAATGACAAAATATCACCCCTCCTATCCATGAGTCCCGTACATTGTGATATATTTTCACTGAAAAATAATGTCTACTGAAAGTCTAGTTGTACTTATTCCACCCCTCTTATAAGCTTTTTAATACCCTTTTGAAGGGAAATTTCCAAAGCAATTTAATTTTTGACAGGGAATTCATAAGAAAAATGACGGTATAGCAAATCTACTCTTTTTGTCATCTGACAACTTAATCTGTATGATAGAACCTTTGAGTAGGTCCTTTTCTTGACCTTGATCCTTTTAACACTTTACAAACTTCTTAAAATATTAGCTTATAAAATATTTTTTTCTGAAAATATTCCCGTTGATTAACCAGATATTTTCTTCGTATTGCAGATTCATTGTTAACTTCTAAAAGGATGGGAGGGGTAACAAAGAAGTGTTTAAATGTTACAATGACGGTGCTGGGACTCAGTGGATGACAGAAGTAACAGTGACTCAACTTGGAAAGCAATGTCCTTTGAGCAACAGAATTGAGGTATGAGTTAGGAAACAAAGACACCAAGAGGCGTTTTGTGTTTTTTTTTTCATTTGATTTTGGTCATGGTATTTGTATAGGTTTTTATAGAATGAAGTAAATATTTCACTTTGAGCAAGCAAAAAGCAAAGAAAAATCTTTCATGTAATACAGTACAATGACTTTTTCCCAATGACTTCTGGAAATAGCCCTAGAGGGAAGAGATGGGCCTATTGTCAGGCCTTTTGAGGCCTCGTCAGTATCTTCAATCTCTTGCTGCATCGCTGTACATCCTGAATAGAATCCCTCCTGCACTTATGTATCTAATTCCCCAAGGGTGCTGTCTCTGGCCATTTCTTCTAAATTACAGGACCATATGTTTTCCCTGCCCAGAGGTATTTATGACATACTCTCTGTTTTACTTGTACCTCAGTTGACATATTTTTCTACAAGTTCATGTGTTGCTTTTAAAATAACTTAATTCGACCCTTGTAGACAAAAAGAAACATTTTCTTTTGTGGTCATTCAGGATAAGATGGCAGGACCAGAGGTCTCAGTAACAATGCTTCAGGGAAATATTTCTAGGATCTGACACATTCAGCAGAAAAAAAGAAGATGAAAACCTGGCCTTTTCCTGAAAATGTGATAAAAGCAACCTCACACCAGAAGAAAATTCACAGCAAAAGGGGGTAGATCCACCTATGAGACCTGAAGGTCAACACACATTCAAGCGAAGATCAGAGAACGAGTTTCCCCAGAAGAGGAGGCAGGAGATCTGAGGCAGTTTTTCATAGAAAGGAAGTGGTTTATTTAACAGAGTTTGACTTCAGTATCAGTTAATTCAGGTTCTATACTAAACAGAGAGAAGCATTTTAGCACAGTGTCCAGATAGAGCTGGCACATCCTGGTCCCCTGAGCAAACACAGTAGGAGGTTATTTTAAAACAGTTATTCTTCCTTGCTTATACAAAGTGAATAATATCAAAAAAGAGAATTTCTAGCCATGAAAGAAAATTATATATATATATATATATATATATATATATATATATATATGTTTTAAAGGACCAAAAAATGAAGCCTAAATTTTAAACGTTTAAGGAAAAGTTTCATGTAATCTGCAATGATTAATGTTGAACACAGAACATATTCTAAGAGTAGAAGGTCACTTTGAACATCCAAATGATTGTTAATGCAAAGAAAATTCAACATTCCTTTTATAAAAAGGTCAAAATTCTGGAGGTAGATTCTTAGGGAAACAAACACACAGAAAAACAGATTGCTATAAAACTACATGTGTGAGAGGAATATATAATATAAGGCAAATAATATTAAAGTGAACTTAGAAACTACTTAAACTCATAGTTCAATATTTAGAAACTAGTGACAAGTATATCATACTAATATATATTTAATTTTGATCCTCAAATTTAAAATATTTATGCTAAGTTGATTTATAACTAAAAGTATTCATTAAAAGTAAGCTTCACCTCTAAGAAAATGAATAAAGACTAATTCAACTGAAATATAGCTTATATGAAATTAATTAATTGCTACTTGTTCTGACTTATGTGTCATTGTATGAAGAAGATAGTTTTAAAAGATTTCACTTAGATTTTTTTTCTCTTTCTAAAGTTTTCATTTTTCAGCTAAAGAAGCTTCTGTAATATTTTGAACTCCTCCTGAAATGCATGGCCAAAAAATTGGAATGCACCTTATTATATATTAGCTTTTCGGATTCTAGGGAATAAGGAGCAAAAGAGTTGAGAGAGAAATTCAAATTTTAGAACTATGAGAATTCCTTTGCAACTATCCCTGATTAAACAGGGGATTATTTCATGTGAAAATTTATGTATAAAATAGAGTTTGGGCTATAAGTCACATCAGAAAAGTTTAATAGGAGATTCAGCAATGAAAAAGACATTAATGGTGTCATAGGGCTAAATCTAACAAAATGAAGTTTAATAGAAATGAATTTAGCATTGGACTTGTATCCAAAATAGCCCATCTGTACCAGATAGCATGTGAGAGACGAGTGTGTATACATATAAATGCATTTGGAAGCTCTCTGACTGTGAAGGGAATGTAAGCCAGCAGTGAGATCTAGTTGCCAAAAGGATACAAGCTTAGACTTCATTATTAGTAATAACTGGTGAGGAGCGGTGGTCCCACTCCACTCAATCTGTTGTCAGACTACAAATGCACTTGTGACCGGGTTTGCTGTGTGACACATAAAGAGGCGAAAATGAAAACTGTTCACACCCTGAGGAAGTCAGCAGTGCCGTCAGCGGACTGTAGCAGTGACACAGGAGCGCTGATTACAGAGAGGAGAAACACTGCACATGAGAGATGGAGAAATTATACAACAGCAGTTAGGTCTGTGGCTTAGACTTTACAGGCTTGAGGCACTATACGATTCCATACCGCTACCAGTTAATCCACAATATATCAGTAATAAAACATTAAAGATGTATAAAAAGGAATAAAATCTGTTTCCTTTCATTACTACTATGTTTTGTTTGTTTGTTTGTTTGTTTTGAGACAGTATCTCCCTTCCTAGTTCAGGCTGGCCCTGAACTCATTCTTTAGCCCCGGACTGGCCTCGAACTCATAGTGATCCTCCTGCCCCCATCTCCCAAATGCTGGGATTACAGGCATGCGCCACCACAACCGGCGAAACTAATTGCTTTGTTTTGGTTTTTGTATAGGAGTCGAACCCAGGCCCTTGCATTTTCCAGGCAGGCACTGTACCACTGACCTATATCACTGGCCTATGCCTACTATTTTGACATATTAATAATTTGAATTATTAATATTATTAATCAGAAAATGTATTTGTTTCTACTCTCAGATTTTATGACTTTTTAAAAAAGTTGATATTTTCTGCTCGGCTTCTCTCCAGTTTAATATCCCTTTAAAAAAAAAAAAAAAACTAGCGGGGCTTCTACTGTAAGCCTTTGAATTGGAAGCATGATCGCACCTTGGAGGCATATACATCAAGTATTCTCTCACTTTCATCAGATCTCTGCTCAAGAGTTCCTTCCTGTGCTCTTTAGAGTACATTGTTACCCTAGAAATGTCACCAGTGGCCCCAGTTGCCTCTCCCATTCCCACGCTTTAGTTTCTCTCCTAACACTCGTCACCATCTGACACCCTGCTCTTGTCTTCTTTTTTATTCACACTGCAGCACAGAAACCATGAGAGTTCATTTGTCTCATTTTTTCTTTACTAGAATCATACACTTAAAATATTCACTCGAATCCTGTAGGTCCTCAGCAGTGACTCTTCACTAACTTAATGGATTATTCCTCACATATTCATAATCTCATCAACATTCTATTCTATTCTTAATCACATTACAATAGGATAGCTATACATGGCTTTTATTTCTTCATTGTGCAAATAATTTTCATAGAGATCACATGAGTTGCATAAAGTGACTTATTCTGCTAAATTCAAAACAAAAATTCATCCTGTGTTTGATTTTAAGTGTTTCCCAGTATATTTTTTTCTCTCTCAGAAGAAAAAATAGTAGGCACGCATGTGTGTTTAGGACTGGTGAAGGTGTATAGGGACAGGGATAAGTTACAAAGGGAGCACAGCGTAGCTACTTTGAGATCACCAGCTTCTATTGCCAGTACAGTACCGCTTTGCACTAATTTAGTAATTATATAACCTATAATAAAGAATGGCATCAAGTACTTATTAAATCTTATGTATTTTATTTGTCCTTTATTTGGACAAAGGAGGACTCTCCAATAATTGATATATTTTATTATCAAAGTTGTAATACTGTCCATACATTTCTTTCTTATAATAAAAATTATTGTGTCATTCTTTGTGAAAAATTGTGGATCATCATATCTCTAGATAAAACATGTGGACCATGAAAGCACATTCTGTTCACATTTACTTAGGAAGGAAAAATATTCTAAATAGACCACTCAGAGATAAATAGAATACTAATTTTTCCTGGTTGTACAAAAAGAAGAGTTATTTCAGAAAATGACACAAAATTAATTACTTTAAAAGGCTGCCAAACAAAATAATAAAATCACAATGTCAAAAATGCAAATTTACTTTACATTTATAAAACATGTTCTCTAATCCAATGATATGCTATTTCCCTCTTTTTCTTTAGAAACTCAATTTTAATTATATTCAGACTACTTAGAATAGGACTTGTGAAACATTTCCAAGACTAAAATTTTTTTACTTCCTCATACTTCACTTGGATAAGTAATGGATTATTGAAATCTATCCTTGCTAGAATATTTAAAAACTCACATCAATTCTTCATTCAAATATTACCTTCTGGTAGAGTACTAGTCCAGCAGACTTGAGGCCCTGAGTTCAATTTCTAAAACTACAAACAGGAAATAAATGAATGAATAAAATAAAATGCTATACTCTTCTTGTCTATTCTTAGTCACTCATTAAAATATAATAAGATCTTGGAGAAAGTCACACCATAAGCACCTGAGTCAGTGTATCAACTGTTAAACACATACAGCTGTTGGATATGTGACTAAACAGCAGGTTGGAAGTCATAGTGCTAAATTCATACTTAGCATATTCAAATTACACATGTAAAATAACTTAGCTAATTTAAATAGAAGCTATTTCAAAATAAAGGGAGGTTAATTTAGACTGATAGGAAGCAATCAAACCAGAATTATTTAGTTATATGATGGAAAAAGGTCTGGAGTCAAGCCTTAGCCCCCTTTCTACAAAAGAACTTGACTTGCAGTGCTAATCTTGGAATACTTGTATTTGTACTTGAGTTCCAGGATGAAAAATCTATCTTACTAAATAACCAGTAAGAAAATTTTCCAGTACTAAACTTTCTAAAATCTGTTAATGTTTATTATGTAGCCAACATGGACCACTACGACTTGAAAGTTAATAATTATAAAATGGCCTCCATTGTACCTGCTTTTGTTTTAGCTTATACTGTGACTCTGATCTTTGCATTGCTCACGCAAAACTGTCATGGCCAACTAAAAATATCTTTAGTGAAACAAACCCACTAGGAAATAGTAACATGTAAAACTAGGGGAAAAAGAACAAATTATTATCTCAGAAATTCAAACAAAATATTCTCCACATAATCAGTCTCAAGACTTTCCTTGTTATTTTATTGATTTGATAGATTTTTATAAGTAAGCCCATTACATCTTTCTTTTGCTCACTTATAGTAGGCTAAGTTCCACTAAAATGGCCCTTTGAAGACATTTAGTATGTAGGAGAAAATTTGATAGTCTTACCTGCAACCTATGACAATTTTTCTTGAGTGGATGAAATAAACTGCAATATACATTCAAATAAAATTAACTAATTAGAGTGATAAACTTGTATTTTATCTTTAAAATGTCTCAGTTGGGCATGGTGGCTCACACCTATTATCCTAGCACATCAGAGGCTGAGGTAGGAGAATTGCTGTGAATTGAAGGCCAGCCTGAACTGCATAACAAGACCCTGTCTCAAAAAAAGTCTCAACTTACTGCTTTTTAACTGCTTTGCAATTCATTAAAATTGAAGGAAAGTATATTATTTTTGTCACCATATTAATAAGTCTAACAAAACTAACTTCTTACAAATATTAAGCAAATTTGCCATTCGTTGGAATATGTTTGAAAAAGAAGCAAAGCAATTTTAATATAAAATGGAAGAACATAGATGGAAACATGTATTTATGAATTATCAGTAATTGTAAGAACCCTCTCCCCTTTAAGAAGTTCAAATGAATATGTGACAAATATAAGATGACTTAAGAGGGAAAATATTCATTTTGTATATCCTACTTTTAAATTTATGTGCGTAAGATTTTGTTAGGAACTAGTCATGAAATATAGATTATTTGCTTTAATATACAATAGTGTGATTGGTAAGGTCAAGACATTATCTAATTTAAAGAAAGATATTACCTAATTTAAGAAAGTAATACCTCCTTTGGGAAAAAGAACAACAAAACGAGAAAAACATTTGATGTTGAAACTATATATATTTTTAATGAAATAAGTATTTTCTGAAATTAAAAGACAAACACTTTCGGCAGAGAATTATAGTGATGTTATTTTAATACTAATTTGAAGTTAAAAATCACCTTTGAATTTAAAGCAGGTCTTTGCTAAAGATTGCACTTAATATGCTGCGAGGTGTTTCCATTGAGACCTTCCTGATTCTTTTCATGTGACATTTCTTTTACTATGGTCTCTTGTCATGTATAGGTGGGAAATGTTCAAACTAGATGGGTAGCATGCTGATGATATAATTGGAGTATTTTAATTGATAATAAAATGCCTTTATTAATCTTCTGTGTTTTTTAAAAGTCATTAGAAACCTCCTTGGACAAAGATGGATTTAAAATTTAACATATCAGTTTTTAACCATAAGCAGAACACTTAAGAACATGACATATAAGAAGGCTTAGTATTTTTTTAAATTTTTTTATTTTAAAAGTATAAAAACAAAAAGATGTTAACAAACAGACACAAAGTAGCGTAACAATAGTACAATTGAATCTGGTTACAGATAAGGTGACAGGGAATCAACAATGATTGTTGCATTAAATATTGATAACTTCTAAGTGTATATTCAGGAAAACAGATATAGACATGCAAAATTGATCAGACAATTAATCACCAACTATTCCTTACAATAAAGTGAGCTAAGTCAGTAGTACAACTTCTTTTTAAAGTGTGAAAGCAAAAAGAATTAAATCAACAACAGAAAAAGAAAGAAAAAAAAAAAGAAAAGCATTAACAAAGAGACACAAAGTAGCTCAATAACAGTATAATCAGAATGGAATTATAGACAAAGCAACAGAAAAGCAATAATAGTTGTTGCATTGCATATTGATACCTTCAAAATGTATGCTCCGGAGAACACATATAGACAGAGAAGATTGATCAAACAACCCGTCATCAACTATTCCATACCATTAAGTGACATAAGACAATAGTAGAACCATGTTAGCCCTCCTGCACATATGTATACACATACATATATTCATACATACATTGTTGCCTCTTTCTTTTCTCCTTTCCCTCGTCCCATCTGTTCTTTACTTTTGAACAGATTTCCTTCATATCTCTTAGTTTATGTTCCCACCCTCAGGTTCTTACACCAGTGACACAATACTTTGCCTGCACATGTACCTCTGATTTATTTCACTTATGAATACGGTGTCCAATTGTGACCATTTGCCTACAAAGGCCCCAAATCTGTCCCTCTTTATAGCTGAATAATATTCCATTATATAAAAATGCCACAGTTTTTTAATCCAGTCTTCTGTAGATGGACATTTGGGTTGCTTCCACAATTTAGCTATTACAAATTGCACTGCAATAAACATGGGTGCACATATATCAGAGTGATATGACGCTTTCAGATCTTCTGGGAAAATACTCAGAAGGGGAATAGCTGGTTTGAATAGAACCTCTAGACCGTTTGCTGAGGAATCTCCAAACTGCTCTCCACAGTGGTGGCACCAGTCTGCATTCCCACCAGCAGTGTAATAGAGTCCCTATATCTCCACAGCCTCGCCAGCATTTCTTATTGGATGATTTTTTCATACTGGCCATTCTTACTGGGGTGAGATGAAATCTCAGTGTTGTTTTTATTTGCATTTCTTGAATGACTAAGGATGTGGAACATTTTCTCATATATTTATTTGCCATTTGTATTTCTTTATCTGAGAAGTGTGTATTCATCTCAGATGCCCATTTCTGGACTGGGTCTTGAATTTGGACAGGTACATGCTTTTTAATTCTTTGTATGTTCTAGATAGAAGGCCTTTGCCTGAGGGACAGCCAACTAGGATTTTTTCCCAATTTGTGGGTTTTCTTTTTACATTGCTGGTGATTTCTTTAGATGTGCAAAAACTTTTCAGTAGGATGAGGTCCCAGTTATTGATTCTTTGAAGTGTTTCCCTTGCAGTTTCATTTTTGTTCATGAACTCTCTGCCTACCCCTATGTCTTCAAGAATTTTACCTACTATCTCTTCCAATAGATTTAGAGTTTCTGTTTTAATATTGAGATCTGTGATCCATTTTGACCTGAGTTTGGTGCATGGCGATAAACTTGGGTCTATTTTCAGTTTTCTGCAAGAGGCCAGCCAGTTTTTCCAGCACCATTTATTAAACAGGTCATCCTTTTTCCAGTGAGTTTGGTTGGCCCCTTTGTCAAATACTAGGTGGCTGAGTGTGTTTTTCATTGTGGTTGCATCTTCCAGTCTGTTCCATTGATCCTCAGGCCTGTTTTTTAGCCAGTAACAAGTTGATTTTATTACAGTAGCTTTGTAGTATAATTTCAGGTCAGGGATTGTGATTCCACCTGACTTGTCCTTGTTGCCCAGGATTGCTTTTGCTATTCTGGGTCTCTTGTGGTTCCAGATGAATTTGAGGCATATTTTCTCTAGATCTGTGAGGTATGCTAACGGTAGTTTAATGGGAATAGCATTGAATCTGTACAACAGTTTTGGTAGCATGGCCATTTTTACAATGTTAGTTCTTCCTAACCATGAGCAAGGTATGTTTTTCCATTTATTGAAATCTGCTTCAATCTCCTTTTTCAGAGTACTGTAGTTTTCACTGAATAAATCTTTCACATTCTTTGTTAGATTGATTCCTAAGTATTTCAGTTTCTTAGTTGCTGTTGTAAAGGGTATGGTTTCCTCAATTTCTCTCTCAGTCTGTTTGTTGTTCACGTATAGGAATGCTATTGATTTTTGGATGTGGACTTTGTATCCAGCTACGCTGCTGAATTTGTCAATTAATTCCAGGAGTTATCTTGTGGACTTTTTAGGGTCCTCCATGCATAGTATCATGTCATCTGCAAATAGTGATAGTTTAAGTTCTTCCTTTCCTATCCTTATTCCTTTTATTTCTCTCTCTTGTCTAATTGCTCTGGCTAATGCTTCCAGAACTATGTTTAATAGGGGTGGTGACAATGGATATCCTTGTCTTGTTCCTGACTTTAAAGTGAAAGTTTTCAGTTTTGGTCCATTTAGTATAATGTTCGCTGTTGGTTTGTCATAGATGGCTTTGATCAGAGTGAGGTAGAGGGCATCTATTCCTATTTTTTCTAAGGTTTTTATCATGAATGCATGTTGGACTTTATCGAAAGCCTTTTCTGTATCTATTGAGATGATTATGTGGTTTTTGTCTTTGGCTGTATTCATATGATGTATTACATTAATTGATTTGCGAATTTTGAACCATCCCTGCATTCCTGGAATAAATCCTACCTGGTCGTGGTGTACAATTTTCCTTATGATTCGCCGTATTCAATTTGCTAGTATTTTGTTGAGTATCTTTGCATCTATGTTCATTAGAGAGACTGGCCTATAGTTCTCTTTCTTGGTTCGGTCCTTCTCTGGTTTTGCAATCAGTATGATACTTGCCTCCCGAAATGTGTTAGGGAGAGATGCTTCCTTTTCGATTTCACTGAAGAGTTTGAGGAGTGTTGGCATTAGATCTTCTCGGAATGTTTTGTAGAATTCTGCTGTGAATCCATCAGTGCCTGGGCTTTTCTTAGTTGGTAAGTTTTTTATGACATCTTCAGTCTCATTAATTGATATAGGGTTGTTCAGGATTTTTGAGTCTTCTTGATTCAATTTTGGTAATTTGTACCTTTCTAGGAATCTGTCCATTTCTTCTGAATTTTCTATCCTATGGGAGTAAAGATTTTCAAAGTACGTATTAATGATCTCTTGGATTTCTGTGGGATCTGTAGTGATTTCATCCTTTTCATTCCTTATTGCATGAATTTGAGTTCTTTCCCTTCTTTTTTGGATAAGGTTGGCTAGAGGTTTATCAATTTTACTTCTTCTTTCAAAGAAACAGCTCTTTGATTCACTTATTTTTTGTAGCGTTTTCTTCATCTGAATTGCATTAATTTCTGCCACGGGTTTTATAATCTCCTCCCTTCTTTGCGCTTTTGTTTTGGCTTGTTGCTCTTTCTTTAAGAGTTTGAGGTGTAGCATTAGGCTATTTATTTGCTCTCTTTCTGTTTTCTTTCTATATGAGTTCATTGCTATAAATTTTCCTCTGAGGACTGCTTTCATTGCTTCCCACAGATTCCGGTAGGTTGTACTTGCATTTTCATTTATTTGTAGGTATTTTTTAATTTCTTCTTTAACTACTTGTGTAACCCATAGGTTATTCAGGAGGTTGTTGTCTAATTTCCTAGTGTTTATGCGGTTTTTGGAGTTCCCTTTGTCATTAATTTCCAGTTTCATTGCACTGTGGTCAGATAATGTGCATGGGATAACTTCATTTCTTTTGCATTTAGGTAGATGTGCTCTATGGGCTAGAATGGGGTCAATTGTAGAGAAAAACCCATGTGCAGCTGAGAAAAATGTGTATTCTGATGTTGTGGGTTGGAACACTCTGTATACACCTACTAAGTCCATTTATTCACACTTTTGGTTCAGGTCTGTTATTTCTTTGCTGAGTTTCTGTCCAGTTGACCTGTCTCTTTGCGTCAGAGGGGTGTTTAGGTCCTCCATTTTTAGTTAGTTGATTTTTCATGTGTGTGAAGACTTGACTTGTAAAGTTTGGTGCTCCATTGTTTGGTGCATAAATGTTTAGGATTGTTATCTCTTCCTCTTGCAGCTTTCCCCTAACTAGTATGTAATGGCCTTCTTTATCTCTTTTGATTGTTTTTGGTTCGAAATTTACCTTGTCTGCAAACATAATAGCTAACCCTGCTTTTTTCTGGGGACCTGTTGCATGGAGAATTGTTTTCCATCCTTTAACTTTCAGCCTGTTGATTTCCTTTTGAGTAAAATGTGTTTCCTGTATACAGCATATCATTGGATTGTGTTCCTTAATCCACTCTGCCAATCTTTTCCTTTTGACTGGTGAATTGAGGCCATTTACATTAATGGTTATAATAGTTATATGTTGGCTTATTCTAGTCATGTTATTTACTTGTTGTTTTCCTACTTTTGCTATCTGTTTACTTACTTGTTTTGTTTGAGGGTTTCTTTCTATTGTGGTTCTTGAGATTGTGGTCATTTTTTCCTCTGTCTAGAATATCTTTTAGTGCTTCTTGCAATGCTGGTTTGGCACTCATGAAGTTCTTCAGTTGTTCTTTGTCATGGAAATGTTTTATTTCTCCATAGAATTTGAAGGATAGTTTTGCAGGATACATCAGTCTGGGTTGGAAGCTGTTTTGTCTCAGAATCTGTAATACCTCACTCCAAACTCTTCTTAATTTCATGGTTTCCATTGAGAAGTCTGCTGTGATTTTAACGGGCTTTTCTTTATAGGTGATCTATTTCTTTCCTCTAGCAGCTTTTAATATTGTGTTCTTTTGCTGGATGTCTGGGATCTTGACTATTATATGTCTGTGTGTGTTTTTCTTTGGGTTATGGATCGTTGGGGTTCTATATGCCTCAATTAACTGAACTTCAGTATCTTTTACCTTGTTTGGGAAATTTTCTGCTATTATTTCAGCAAGTATTGTTTTTATATCATTTGTGTTGTCTCCTGCTGTTTCACTGACTCCTATTACTCAAATGTTTTTTCGTTTTGCCTCATCTTGCTGTTGTTGGATTGATTTTTCTTGGGCCTCTGGTGATTTTATGAGATCCTTCCTTTCACGGTCATAAGCTGCCATGCTGTTTTCAAGGTCTGAAATTCTATCTTCGGTTTCATTTAATCGGTTTTGCAAGCTTTCAATGGAAGTTTTCAATTCCTGGCAATCTCTTTGGACCTGTTTCATTCGTGGTAATTCTTTCCTAAATTGCTCTTGTAACGTTTCCATTTGTTTCCTATTTTCTTCTATTCTTTTATCTATTTCTTCTCTATGTGTATGGAACATTTCTTCCATTATAGTTTTCAGTTCATTTTTTGTCTGTGAGATTGTTGCAGGTATGTGGCTTATTTCTGCTTAAACTCTTCTATGGCCAGATGGGGTCGTTTCTTTAGTTCAGATGAAATCGTTTCAGAACTTGCAGGTATGTGGCTTCCTAGTTCCCCTGTATCCTTACATCCAGGACATGTTCTGGGTGGGGTTGAGTTCTGAGACTGCGTTTTGTTCTTCTGTCTTCCCATTTTTGGGTATCAGATTCAAATTATTGACCTATAAATTACCCAGGCAGTTCACCAGGCAAAGGTGTGTTGCAAAGGCTGCTCCAGAGACTCCTTCTCTTCGGGATAATGTCCGTTAAGCTTTCTGCTGAGAGTTCTACTCAATAGGCTGTTCATATGCCTCTCCAGTCCCTGAGATAGTGCAGGCAGGAGTGCCACTCAGGTGAACCTCCCTGGGTCGAGCTTCTTCCCGACTCAGAGATCCAGTTGCGGTGCGCAGTCGGATCACGGGTTCTGGGATCTGCTCAGGCTGGAGATCCCCAACGTGCTTATATTTCATGCTTCACCCGCGATCTGCCACTCCCCGGCACTTCTCTGCCTCCTTGGCACTCTCGCAGGAGCCACTGACCACAGCTGCCGCAGTGCCTGTGCTCAGGCTGAGGAGGGCGCAGGCTGTGGGGACTGGGACCTGAGTAGGACCCTGGTCCACATCCTGGATTTGCGCAGTCTTCCCGAGTAGCACGGCCTCTGAGTCCGCCCTGCTAAGCAGCTGCCAAAAAGCCAATTTCTGCCTGCAGCTGCCAGCTAGCTGTGCAGAGTCGGGAGATGGGAGGTTCCCTCCTACTACGGGCACCCTCAGCGTGCTCGGACTCGGCCGAGCCACTGCCCTTGCGCCACATTGAGCACCTCAGGCGCCCAGCTCTCTGAGCCCACCTGCTCCTTGCCATGGCAAATTGAGCTGCCCTGCCGCGGCTCAGCCAGCGCAGAGCAACACGTTCAGTTGGAATTTCACAGGCGCGGACCCAGCACCCACACACCCTGAGCCTGTCTCGAGCTAGAGATCTCTCTCTGGGAGGATTCCTCTCTGCTGCTCACCTGGTCGCCATCTTCCTGGAACTCTCAAGAAGGCTTAGCTGAATACATGATTTCTGTGGTGTATTTTTGCCACTTAATATTTTGATATTTCTTTAAAGTGATTTATATTCAATGAAAGCTAACAATGGAATTTACTTCCTTTTGCTGATTACTAAGCATTTGGTTACCTATGAAATCTTATTTGTGTCATTAGTTTAATAATCTTACAAAGCAACAGAAGGAACACATGATTGTATTCATTCTATGTAAAAGTTTATGGGTAATCAGAGAAATTTAAAGATAAAGCTAAACAGGAGACTTCAGCTCTATAAGTCTAAGGGCACAAGAGTTTATTATCTTTCTTGTTTTACAACAATACATTTTTAAATTTAAAGCTGACTTGTCTTAAAAATAATTGTTTTTATTTTATTTTCATCACTACTTAACCTGAAATTTTTTAAATGACAAACTTGCATTTGAAAAACTCAATTGGATTACCTTCTTTTTATTAAAATAATTGATCAAAAATCACTCCTCCTACATTGCAGAATATAATTTTAAAATCATATTTTGTAGATATTTACAATAAAGTCTAAGTGTCCTACCATATGCCATTTTGAGCTGCCTATCGTATCACACCAGCAGTAACATGAAGTCACTAAGTGAACCAGTTATTGAACCTGAAATTTTTGACAGGGTAAATACACAGCTGTCATCTTAAATTTGTGACATTCAGGGTCCAGAGAAATATTCAGAGTACAGAAGCCACATGCAGTCACACACATAGCCAAAGTCCCACAATCTTAGGAGATGAGAGTTCTATTGATTTTTCAGTTAACAACACTGCTGAAATGCCTACATTTTCTTCCTAGGGAGGATTAATACCCTCTTTGACTATGATCAATATCTATTCTGCCCAGTAAATGGCATTAGCTCTCTTTAACTGTTGGGAGACAGTAAAATAAACTAGAATCTAGGCAAATATTCTAAGGGAGAGAAAAATGAATATGATACAGTATGTACCTAGATAGACATAATCACTGTGGAACCAGAAATTTTTCAGAAATTTCAAAATGCTTATAAGCTCGTGTAATTATTCTATCATTTATCTATTTTGAGTTCTCTTACTTCATTATATTATTAACATTGAATACTTTTTTACTTTAAGAGAAGTTTTGTATATTTCTTTCTTTGGCTAGACCTAATCTTCCTAACTGAATGAATAAATTCATATTTTAATAATATCAGCTCCAATCCCATACTCTATTGAATGCTATGTACTGAAAGGATTTGTTGAATGACTTGTCAAAAGATTGAAAGTTATCAATCCCTCCCTTAACTTTGGATGGAAATTTAGACATATCAATTCACTGATGTAGAAAATAGAATGAAAATGCTTGAGGGCCATAGGATTCATAATACTATATTGAATTCATTAGAACATTGTATCCATATATTAAAACTTATTCTGAATCGTTTTCTTGGTGGTGTCTTACCAGACAGAATATGTAAATCATCTCCTGGTATTCTCTTACGGCAAGAGGATTTTACTTTGCACACTGTATATAATCTAATTGCTGTCGAAGGCACCTCCTATGTCTATTCTGACTCACTTGTGTATATGATATAATGCAGCAGATGCAGTTACAAACCATCTCATCAAAGGATGTGATGAATGAAGTGTAGAATAGTATGCATTGATAGGATACAATCTCTTTCAGAAGGTGATATCTGCAAAAAGGGTTGAAGGTAATGAGAGAGTTGGCCAATGAATTATAAGGGAGAGGACTATCCCAGCACAAAGACTAGTTAGGATAAATTTGGCATGATAAAGGAACAGAAAAAAGAAAGTCGGAGTATCATTGGACAGGTGTTAAGAAGAAAGTTCTTAGGGCTGGGGATATAGCTCAGTTGAATAAGCGCTTGCCTGGCAAGTGTAAGGTCCTGAGTTCGATCCCTGGTACTGCAAAAAAAAAAAAAAAAAAAAGAACAAAGTTCTTGATCATGAAAGAGTACACACAACATTGCAAGTACTTTCTCCATTACTATGGGTCAAATCAATAAAATATTTTGAGGAAAGAAATTATATACCCTTTGTTAGAAGATCTTTTTAACATTCATCATTTTAAGGAGGGGAAGGCTAACGGTACGAGGTCCTCTTTGGAGTATATTCTCTTAATCCAAGGTAAAACTGATGAAGATTTGAGCCTAGATGGTAGCAATGGAGAAGATGTAAATTGTCTGTGTTCTAGATATATTGTAAATGTAAAATTAACACAATTTCCTGGTAGATAAAGTATAGAAAGAAAAGCAGATGTTTCAAGTAGAGTTTAAGATCTTAGACTTGATCAACTAGAAGAATAGTGTTATATATGTCAACTTATGAGGACTTTGAGTGAAGTGTTTGTTTTAATGGAAGGGAGGGTAAGCTTAGAAATTAAGCTTTACCTCTATAGGTAATACGAGATATACACAAATAGTATTTTTTCTGTTTGCAAAATTAAAAAGGATTTAAAAGAAAATAATAAAAAGAAGAAAATAAAATTATATATCAATCTCCAAAAATTTCAATGGACAGTATGCTGTAAATGAAAAAAATGCCTATGTGTTTTGTGTACCACTGTGGAACCATAGGTTTAAAAGTATATCATGTGGGATGAGTTACATAAATAAAGTGATGAATTAAGCATTCCTAGAATCCATTTACTCACAGAAACACTACATAAGCAGCCATATATGGACCAAAACACCTTCATAAAAATTCAAGAAACAACGAAAAATGCTATAGCATCAGTGGAAAGGTCAAGGCTGAGAAAAGCCATGTTGAATTAGTAACAAAAGATCTTTTTTTCTTTATCTGTGATTTTTGGACCCTGGAGAATCATTGCTCATTTCCTGGGGAATCGTGGCTGCTCCCTCAGGGAAAGTGAACAGTGAAGAGTAAATTCAATTCTACCTTTTAGGAGGGCTGCCAAGAGAGTGGTGTTTGTCTTCACTGACTTAGAGTGCCAAAAACATCTAAGAGTGCCTGAGGGATGCTAAACCAAGGGACATCAGGGGTATAGAAACCTACAGTACTGTGAACAGAAACCAGTAAAGCTCAGTGTGATCATAAGATGGTTTTAAAGTCATAGTCAGTCACACAGGAGTGAAGAAAAAGAACGGAGAATGGATCTAACATTCTGACATTTCTGAGAGTTGCTCAAAGAGCTGATACCCACCATAGATGATATGGACACTGACAGAGATGTAGATTACCGTGAAAGCCTTAGTGTGGTTAAATACAAAGTACGGAAAGGTAATTTGCTCCTCTGACAGCAACTGCAGTCCTTCAGATAGACCAAGTGAGTCAGTCCAAGATCCAGCCAGGAGGGTACAATTGGCAGTACCATAGGGGTGGGGTTGCTCAAGACATTTGGAGTTCATATCTTGCCACAGCTTGCCCTGGGTTCTGGCTATGAAACCACCAGATTTATGCTTATCCTACATGGTTTATTGCTTTAGTCCTTTTCCTCTCCTCCTACCCTATTTCTCCTTTTTAGAATAGTAATGTTTACCCTGTTCTATTCTATGACAGAAGAATTTAACTTTGTTTAGTAGGAGCTCATCACTAACATTTGCCTTGAGTCTCAATGTAGACTCTGGACTTGGACTTGTCAGCAATTCTGGCAAAGTAAGACTTGCTGACTTTTAGAGAAGGACTAAATGCTTTTAGTATAATGAGGTGGACATTAGCTTTTTGGGAACCATCATACAATGCAAAGTTTTATATGGAAAATACTCCCTGAAAATATCACGGTTCCCATGGTAATTGGATCATGGTGCTCTGTACTTATCCATGAACGTAACCACTCAGCAGATGAATGTGCTGGTGGATATGGGGTCTTGTTGGTGTTGAGTCATTGTCACCAGGTCCTCCTTTCTCTCTCTGCTTCATGGCTCTGTGACATGGCCTGCTATTTCAGGCTTGGTTCCATCCAACTGAAATTACTAAATATGTGAGGCAAATACAACTTTCTTCCCTTAAGTTATGGGGATTGGGTACATTATCCCAGGGGTAGGAAGATGACTGAGACATATTTTACTGGCAGAATTCACACATTAACACAGTGAGCACTGAAAGCCAGACATGAAGCTATAGGACTTAATATTTGCTCTACTGGTTTCAGTCTTACTTTGATCCAATTATATGCTGTCCCTTTATTACTCCCATTTGGAATAAGATTGCCTACCCTGGATATTCTGTGTTGAAGTTAGGGAAAGTTTTCAGATTTTTACAGAAATTCAAGCTGAAAATGACACTTGTGTTTCAGGAGAGTCACAGACTTTTGAAAAATGCTGGTAATGCTGCATCTCTGGGAAAGGGGTTATGAAGGTAGAGTGAGGTACCCATTGCTGTGTCCTGGCCGGTGCACATACAGACTCATTATTGCGCTTAGCTGTAGCTCCAGTATAGTTAAAGGAAATGTGTCTGTTTAGCAAGATATAGAGTACTGAGATGTAATGGTTAGGGTGGAATTTCAGTTTGGCTTTGGGATCTGACTTGGAGATTGGTGAAACACACTTGTGCATGTCTGAGTAGATCGTAGAAGTGCAACCTCGGGGTCTGTCTTAGGGTCTATGTGTGATTCATGCGTCTCTCGCCTTGCACTGCCTCCTATTTGCCAAAAACTAAACAGTGCTCTCTGTCATACATTTCCGCCATGATGTCATTGTCTAGTACTAGACAATTATGGATTGAAACTACGAAACCTTTCTTCCATTAAATTGTGAATATTGATTATTTTGCCAGAGAGGAAAATCCTTCACTAGTACCACCTAGCATCAAACTTTTTCATCTTGACTTGGAGTGTGATCTCTTATCTTCTTTTTTTTTTTAATGTATGTGTTGCTGGGGATCGAACTCAGGGCCTTGTGCGTGCAAGGCAAGAGCTCTACCACTGAGCCACATCTCCAGCCCCTATTTTTCAATTTTTAACACAATTTTTATTTTCCTCAAGCAACTTTCCTCTGTTCTTCGTGTCATCTCCAAACTGTGGACTCCATTAGGGCAAACACTTTGGCTGTCTAGTTTGGATCTTATTCCCCTAGGCAAATGCCTGAATTTATTTCCTCACGACTGGAGATAGATTATATATTTTGGCAGGAGTAAATCATAAATGATGCGTTCTCACTTGAGCATATTTTAAAGGCACATCATGTCAATTTGCCACGCTGTTGGTAATGCTAATTTTGATTACTAGGTTAAATGTGTTCAACAAATTTTACACTTTAATGTTATCATTTTCTTTTTGCATTGAAATGGAATCTATGGGGAATGTCTCCAACATTTTAAAATATCATGCTTGTCTTCAAACTTTTACTGAAATTTTAGAAGTCATTGATGATTCTTGCCTCAATCCATCATTATTGTGCTGGCTGCAAAACATTTTTTTCTCTGTACTTTAATTGGAATTTTAATATAACAAAGAACTTTTAATTCTGCATATTTTTTTATATATCCATGTAGTTACTCTTATTCTTATAGTTTTAAAAATTCTTATTATTCTTTTTCTTCCTAATGAATCCAAATATAATGCATGGCCCTGAACTTAATCCTGCATGTCAGAAAATTTACTATAGAGGGTATTATTGATGTTTTATAAATTAAATATTGTCAATGTTATAATTCTATAATTCCATAGGTGTATACAGTTAAACTATGTTTACATGTTAGAAAGACTTCATAATTACATATAATGTGACATGATTTTTCTATAGTAAAAGGACCGAAATGTGTGTGTATAAAGAGCACACCATTAGAACACTGAGAGCAGTATTTCTGCCAAAGAAATATTACCAAACTCTCATCATCACGAAATATTAAACGCAAGTTAATAAATGGGATCTTTCAAAAAAGAAACCAAGAGGGCTGGGGGTATAGCTCAGTGGCATAAGCGCTTGCCTGGCTAAGCGTAAGGTCCTGAGTTCTATCCCTGGTACCGGAAAAAAAAAAGAAAATTAATGTTATCAAAAAAGAAACCATTCTGTAACCTTAAAATAATGCCAGTACTGGACTCTGAAAGACATCTAGATAGAGAAAGAGCACAAAGATAAAATATTTAATAATTACTAAATTTATGGGGTAAAGTGAATATGAACATCTTTTACCACCATTACTCTTTGGAATAATTAAATTAAAAAAAATTAAAAATATTTATAGAAGAGATGACTATATCAAAACAATAATACTGAAATTACACTAAAATTTTGATCCTTTTTTGATGCATACACCTTTATTCTATTCATACTTTCATTAGACTTTGCAATTTTATTGTTTTTGCTCTTTGTACATACTCTAACATACACCTTTGCTGTTATGCAGCTCCCTAGGAGTTTGAACTGTTGGAAAGTTTTTCTTCAATATGGACTTTTGTTATAACAGCTGATTTCTAAAATATCAGTGGTGCCATAAAATATTGTTCAAGTGGATCTTTTTTCCTGTCAAGAGGATAAATTTCAATTATGTCTTTCATTTCTATTCAAGTTAAAGGAGACAGTTTTGAGTGATTACAGTTTTATGCATTCTTTTAAAAATTTTCCTCCAAAATATAGATTTAGGATATCAGATGAATTCCTCAAATAATTTACTTATAAATGAAAGACAGTATGTAAACCAGAATCCCAATACACTATACTGATGAGTAAGAAAAGTCAATTCCTAAACAGAAAGTCTAGTTGTACAATGAGGTTACATTTCCCATAAAGGTTGCTCTCTCAGTCTGCATCTGATATTCAAGCGTACAAGACATTACAAGACTGGCTGACAGTCGTCAACCATAGAGCTCAATGAGGAAGCATGCAGAGGGTGTCTGCATGCTGGAGGCTGAAGGGTCCAGTCCAAGGTCTGGAGTTCACTGCAGTGCCCCATGCAAGCCCGTATCAGGAGGCTGATGAGTCTGTGATGAAAGACTGAAGAGTCTAAGCGAGAATGCTGAGGGATCTGAGGTGGAAGCTGGAGCCTGCACTAGAAGCTAGGAGATGACATCCAAGCTAAAGTCTAAGACTGGAGCTCCTCCGAACAATGGTAGCAAGTCCATCCTTCCTCACTTCCCCTTCATAGTGTCCAGACTGCAAGTGGCCCTACAGTGGGTCCTTTACACCCTATGGTGGAGAATTGCTAAGCCAATTCAGTTAAGCTTTTAAACCTCTAAAGTTGACATAATTAATCAACTATTAAAATTTCCAAGAATAAGAGGTTCCTCTTTTGTTAGGGAGAGCAGAAGAAGGTCTTCACCTAGGGTAGAGAAGAATACAGAACTTCCTGCAATGAAGCATTGGAGTGGATCTACTGGTTAGACATGATAAAGTGAGCTGGGGTGGAAAATGCTGAATTTATGTTTTGGATTTCCAAAGAGACGTCCACTCATCCAGGTTGAGGAATTAGGAGACAAATAATCCCCACTCATAAATTCTACTCTCCTGTCTTTCTCTACTACTCTTTTAAGACCAAGAAGTAGAAATCTCTCTAGTTTTCCTTAAACTACATTCAATATACCCTAATTCTCATTGTTCAAATATATTCAGCAAAGTTTACACTCTAATATTGCCACTTTCTCTTTGCATTGGTATCTAATCTGTAGACACAAATTTACATATGTGCACAGGCCCACACACACACACACGTTCATTTACCAAATGTTTAGTTCTTAAAATCTTTCAAAGATGGGAAACAGAAATGAATGGAATAAAATATGTTGACAGTTTGAAACTTACTCTTTGGAGCACCACTCTTTTCTAATAATGGGGATAACTTAAGGTCCTAGGATTAGAGAAGGGGTGGTAACCAGCCACACTATTCAGGACTGTGGTGCAGACAGGGAAGACAGCATCTTTGCTCTCAGTTGACAGCAGTTCTACTCATTCAGCACCATCTTCACTGTGGCAGAGGCTGCCTCCAGTGGAACAAAACCTGGTAGGCAAAGTGAGCAGGGTAGATACTAAGAATGGGCAACCACAAGCTGCTATACACTGAAGATATTTGTATAAGACCATCACCCAACAGACAAGTAACTGGTTCAGAGAGGGTATTGACCTGGTGCGACCCAAAGAGACAGCCCAATTCCAGGGCTGGGGTGCAATATACATTCAGGACTTCATACAGTTAAGACTTCATAGGTGTGTGCTGTGAGGAGGTAGAGCTTGTTAGCTAGAAGGATGTCATCGAGGGTGTGTTCTGGAAAGGTGTGTCTCCATCCTAAGCTCCATTATGATAGTATGAGCGGATGTCTGTATTGTTTCTGCAAGTCAGGAAGCAAGCAAGTAAACAAGCAAGCAAAAATAAAGAAGGAAAGAGAGAAAGGGAGGGAGACAAAACTAGGGAGACATCACATCCCTTCAACCCTACTTCCTTTAGTTCAAAAGAGAGGATGCTAGGGAGGGGTCAGAAGGACAGGAAGGAAAAGAAAAAAGCAATAAAAGAAGTATAAATTGAAAGCAGAGCTTTATAAATGAGGGGAAGAGGAGTTGAAGGGAGGAAGTGGACTGAAAAAGAAAAGATTTCCCTACAGCAGTGTACACGGGTGAGAGGTGATAATGGACTTAGATTGTGTTATATTTTGATTTAGTCTCATTTCTTGATGCAGATAGTTGACTGGCATTTTCATTTGTATTTTAATTTACATAAAAGTAGAATACTTATTCCTTAAACTAAGTCAATTCATAAGTTAGGGCTCCATGCTGTGTTGATATAGATCAGGAGCTGTATCTGGAGAAAAGGAAGCATTTCAGATATTAATCATGAGTGTTCATTTTCTAGGTAATATGAATAAGCATGGGAGTTAAATATTGACCATTGCCAATAGAGTAGGAATGAGGGAAACCCTTTTTTGGGAATGATTTCTTACAACTCACTGATGACAGGAGTCGGGAAAAAGCTCCATCCAGGGAGATTCTTCTGAACAGCATTCCTGTCTGCACGATCACAGGATGGTGACCAGGTGAGCAGCAGAGGGAATCTCTCCCAGAGACTGATCCTTTGCGCATGGCTGCCCGGTCCCTGGATGCAAAATTCCAATTGATCGGGCTGCTCTCCGCGGCCTGGGCATTAAAGGGCCAGCTGACAAGCCATGCGGCGAGAAGTGGGCGGATCAGGAGAACTGGGCGCCCGAGGGATCGGTGCTGCGCTTGGGCCGCAGCTTGGTTCAAATCACATACAGCCGAGAGAGCGAGTGCTGAGGGAAGAATGGCTTCAGCTCCTGAACCCGACCGGCTGATAGGCGGCTGTAACCAGGATTTGTTGGAGGCAGCGGAGCAGAGGAAACTCAGAAAACGCGCTACTGGGACAGACTGCACCAATCTGGGCAGTGGTCCGGGATCCCGCTCAGAACCCCACCCCCGCAGGCGGCGCTGCGCGAACTGGAGCAACAGCGATTGGCGGGATTTCTCAGTCGGGAAAAAGCTACATCCAGAGAGATACATCTGAACGGCATTCCTGTCTGCGCCAACAAAGGGTGAGGTAAGGGGGCGCTCTAACTGGTTTTTCCTGAATCGGGAAGAAGCTCAGCCCAGCGAGTGACATCAAAGCAGCTTTAAGGACTGCGGGATCTCCCGGGTGGGAAGAGCTAGCTAGGAGCCCCAACGGGATTTGTGAGGGGGGAAGGAGCTCCACCCAGGGAGGAACACCTGACTGGCCTGTCTGCAAAAATCCTGGGGCGGCGAGCTGTTTATTCGCCCCGGCCAGGTCTTGGGGTAGGGAGTAGAAGCGGAAATCTCTGCAGACAGCTTAAGGGATATTCTCCCAAAGAGAAGGAATCATTGGAGCAGCCTCTGCAGCAGACCTTTGCCTGCTGAACTGCCTGGGGAATTTATAACTCCACATTTTGAATCTGATACCCAAAAATGGGAAAACAGAGGAACAAAACGCAGTCTCAAAACTCAACCCCACCCAGAACAAGTTTTGAATGTGAAGATACAGGGGAACCAGGAAGCCTCATATCTTCAAGTTATGAAACGATTGCATCTGAAATAAAACAACTCCAACAGGCGATGAAAGAGCTTAAAGCAGAAATAACCCAAATACTCGCAATGAATTCTCAGACAAAAAACGAGCTGAAAACAATGATGGAAGAAATGTTCCATTCACATAGACAAGAAAGAGACAAAAGTCTAGAAAAAAATAGGAAACAAATGGAAACGTTACAAGAGCAATTTAGGAATGAATTACCAATAATTAAACAGGTCCAAAGAGAATTCCAGGATTTGAAAACTAATGCTTAAAGCATGCAAAACCGTTTAAATGAAACCGAAGATAGAATTTCAGAACTAGAAGACAGCATGGCAGCTTATGAGCATGAAAGGAAGAATCTCATGATATCATCAAAGACACAAGAAAAGTCAATCCAACAGCTGCAAGATGAGGCAAAACGTAACAATATTCGAATTATAGCAGTATGTGAAACAGCAGGAGATCTCACAAACAATATAAAAGGAATATTTGATGAAATAATAGCAGAAAATTTCCCAAACAAGGTAAAAGATACTGAAGTTAGTTAAGTGAAGCATATAGAACCCCAATGATCCATAACCCAAAGAAAAACACACACAGGCATATAATAGTCAAGATCCAGGATATCCAGCAAAAGAACACAATATTAAAAGCTTCCAGAGGAAAGAAACAGACCACCTATAAAGGAAAGCGCACCAGAATCACAGCAGATTTCTCAACGGAAACCACGAAATCAAGAAGAGCTTGAAGCGAGATACTACAGATTCTGAGACAAAACAACTTCCAACCCAGACTGATGTATCCTGCAAAATTATCCCTAAAATTCAATGGAGAAATAAAATATTTCCACGACAAAGAACAACTGAAGAACTTCATGAATGCCAAACCAGCATTGGAAAAAGCACTAAAAGATATTCTAGACAGAGAAAAAAGAGACCACAATCCGAAGAACAGCTATAGAAATAACTCCCTAAACAGAACAAATAATTAAACAGTCAGCAAAAGAAGGAAAACTTAAAGCAAATAACATGACTAGAATAAGCCAACATATAACCATGATAACCATTAATGTAAATGGCCTCAACTCAAAAGTCAAAAGGAAAAGATTGGAAGATTGGATTAAGGAACACAATCCAATGATATGCTCTATACAGGAAACACATTTTACAAAAAAAGAAATCCATAGGTTGAAAGTTAAAGGTTGGAAAACAATTCTCCATGCAACAGGCCCCCAGAAAAAAGCAGGGGTAGCTATTATATTTGCAAACAATGTAAACTTCAAACAAAAAACAATCAAAAGAGATAAAGAAGGCCACTACAAACTAGTTAGGGGAAAGCTACAAGAGGAAGAGGTAACAATCCTAAACATTTATGCACCAAACAATGGAGCACCTAACTTTACAAGTCAAATCTTGACAGACGTAAAAAATTAAATAACTAATAACACTATTGTAATAGGGAACCTAAACACCCTCTGACGCAAAGAGACAGGTCAACCAGAAAGAAACTCAGCAAAGAAATAACAGACCTGAACCAAAAGTGTGAACAGATGGACTTAGTAGATGTATACAGAGTGTTCCACCCCACAGCATCAGAATACACATTTTTCTCAGCTGTACATGGGTCTTTCTCCAAAATAGACCACATTTTAGCCCATAGAGCATATCTACCTAAATGCAAAAGAATTCAAATTATCCTATGCATATTATCGGACCACAGTGCAATAAAATTGGAAATTAATGACAAAGAGAACTCCAAAAACCACATAAACACGTGGAAATTAGACAACAATCTACTGAATAACCAGTGGGTCACACAAGAAGTTACAGAAGAAATTAAAAATTACCTACAAATAAATGAAAACGCAAGTACAACCTATGTGAATCTGTGGGGTGCAATGAAAGCAGTCCTCAGAGGGAAATTTTTAGCAATGAAATCATATATAAAGAAAATAGAAAGAGAGCAAATAAATAACCTATTGATACACCTCAAACTCTTAGAAAAAGAGCAACAAGCCAAACTAAGAGCCCAAAGAAGAGAGGAGATTATAAAACTCAGGGAAGAAATTAATGCAATTGAGATGAAGAAAACTCTATAAAAAATTAGTGAATCAAAGAGTTGGTTCTTCGAAAGAGTAAATAAAATTGATAAAGCCCTAGCCAACCTTATCAAAAAAAGAAGGGAAAGATCTCAAATTCATGCAATAAGGAATGAAAAAGAGGAAGTCACTACAGATCCAAAAGAAATACAAAAGATCATTAATACCTACTTTGAAAATCTGTATTCCCATAGGAT